>CAUYLG010042278.1:0-70223 GCA_963573385.1 Cacajao melanocephalus
CTGATCTCAAACTCTTGGGCTCAAGCAATCCTCCTGCCTTGACCTCCAAAAGTGCTGCAATTAAAGGTGTGAGTCCCCCTGCCCCCAGCACCCTGCCTCAATTTGAAATGAGAGCACCCAGATTACAAATGCTGGCTAGGAAATGGCCCCCTGGCATTATCTCCTTCAGCTGGGAGCATCCATTTTGCAGCCAAGGAATGTTATCCTTGGCCTGTGACTGATATCAAGAGCAGCTGCCCTAGGGAGGAATGCCACAGACTGAGTGTATCACTCCCACCATCTTCCCAACCCTCCCTAATCATCCTGAGTAGCTGCCAACAATCTCCCCACTTCACAGGTGAGGAAACTGAGGCTCAATGAAAACAGTAGTTTGTCTTTTTGTTTTTGGGGTATTTTTTGAAATGGAGTCTTGCTCTGTTGCCCAGGCTGGGGTGCACTGGCGCGATCTTGGCCCACCGCAACCACCAACTCGCTGGTTCAGGCGATTCTCCTGCCTCAGCCTCCTGAGTAGCTGGGATTACAGGCATCTGCCAACCACGCCCAGCTATTTTTTGTATTTTTAGTAGAGACGGCGTTTCACACGTTGGCCAGGCTGGTCTTGAACTCCTGACCTCAAGCGATCGGCCAGCCTCGGCCTCCCAAAGTGCTGAGATTACAAGTGTGAATCACCGTGCCCGTCCAGTAACCCAGTAGTTTTCAATGGAGGGCAGATCTCCTCCCCAAACCCAGGGACATGCGGCGACATACAGTCATTTTTGGTTGTCATAACTCTGGGTAGGGAGGTGGCTTCTATCACGGTGAGGCCAGGGACGCCGCTCAGGACCCTGCAGTGCTCAGGACAGCCCCCACTGCAAAGAACAACCCAGCCCTCAGTGTCAGTAGTGCTGAGGCTGAGAAGCCTACGGTTAAAGGTGCATAGATCTGGCCAGGCGTAGTGGTTCACATCTGTAATCCCAGCACTTTGGGAGGCTGAGGCAGGAGCAGTGCTTGAGGTCAGGACTTGGAGATCAATCAGTCTGGGCAACATAGCAAGACCTAAAAAAATCTCTACAAAATATAAAAAAAGTATTGGCTGGGTATGATGGCACTACCTATAATTTTAGCACTTTACCAGCATGAGGCCGGAGGATTGCCTGAGATCAGACCAGCCTGGGCAATATGGTGAGACCCCATCTCTATAAAAAATACAAAACTTTGCCGGGTGTGGTGATGTGTGCCTGTAGTCCCAACTACTTGGGAGCCCTGAGATGGGAGGCTCGGTTGAGCCCAGGAGGTGGAGGTTGTTGCAGTGGGCCAAGATCACGCCACCACACTCGAGCCTGGGCAACAGAGCCTGTCTCAAAAAAGAAAAAAAGAAAGGCTGGGTGCAGTGGCTCACACCTGTAATCCCAGCACTTTGGGAGGCCTAGGCGGGCAGGTCACTTTGAGCTCAAAAGTTCAAGACCAGCCTAGGCAACATGGCGAAACCCTGTCTACTAAAAATACAAAAATTAGCTGGGCATGGTGGTGCCCAGATGGCACCTGTAGTCCCAGCTACTTGGGAGGCTGGGGTGGCAGAATGGCTTGAGTCTAGGAGGCAGAGATCATGCCGCTGCACTCCAGCCTGGGTGACAGAGTGAGACCCCAGTCTTAATTTAACAAAATAAATAAAGGAAAAAGAACTAGCCAGGTGTGGTAGTGCGCACCTGTAGTCCTGTAGATCAGGTGTTTGAGGCTGCAGTGAACTAGGATCTCGCCACTGCATTCCAGCCTGGGCAACAGAGCGAGACCCTGTCTCTACAAAAATAAAAACAAATTAGCCAGGTATGTTGGTCTGTGCCTTTTGTCTCAGCTACTCGGGAGGCTGAGGCAGGAAGATCACTTGAGCCCCAGAAACCGAGGCAGTGAGCTAGGATCGCACCACTGTACTCCCAGCCTGGGTGACAGAGCAAGACTCTCTCCCCCAAAATAAATAAATGTAAATAAGTAAATAAATCACTAAGCACACAGATTCACACCCGGAGCCGCTGACCAAGACGCTTACCAGTAACCCCTTCACCGCAGCCCCGCCTGCCAAGTGCCGGCCAGGTCTTGGTCTCTCTCTCCCATGAACACCCTCTTAATCCCATTTTTCCTAGGTCAGAACAGAGGCTCAGAGAGGCGAAGGCACTGGGCCCAGGACACACAGTGAGGAAGTGTCAGCGCTGGAATTTAAACCCAGGCTCACTGAATACCACCCTTCTCAGTCAGGCCCCACCCCAATCCCAGCAGGCATAGCAAGGACACAGCCAAGAGTCGGGCCAACTCAACTGGGGAAGTCCAGGCAGAGAGGAGAGGTAGCCTCCCTCGGCCCCACCTCCAGCAGCTGAGGTCGGTAACACAAAGACGGAGGGAGGCTGGGCTCCTGGGTTCTCCTCCCCTGAGTGTGACTCACTTCTAGCCAGGGCATTGGGGTCACCTGAGGGCCAGCAAGGCAAACCCAGGACTCAGGGGCCTGGCTGGGTCTATGGAGAAACCCTGCTCCCCCATGGAGCAGAGACCTCAGACCCAGAGGACCTGTCTCCCAGAATCCCCGCCTTGCCAGCGCAGCCAGAGACCTAGACCCCCACATCCGGAGATTTCAATGCCTTGGGTGTTTCCGGAATCTGGACAGGACATCCGTTTGCAGGACACAGAACAGACAGGCACACATTGGGACAGACCGAGGGACAGGGCGGCAGGCCCAAGCAGCCATGAGAGAGGAAAGACCAGAACGGGGGAAGAGACGGGGGAGGAGTTGGGAAAGGGGGACCAGGGCATGGGACAGCCTGTCTGGGTCACATGTGGGATGCGCCAAGCGCATGCAAGCGCCCGGGGATTCCTACACAGCCCGCTCTAGGCCAGGGGTAGAGGCAGGGACCCCGGCCCATCCCGGCCCTGAGGTCTGACCTTGTGTGATCGGCAACACCAGATACGCCCAGCTCCTCGGCAAGGCCGGCAGGCCATCAGCAGGACTGGGGAGGCGGGAGGGACCGGGGATCACGGGGGAGACACAAAGGGGCAGGTGCAGAAGGAGATGAGAACCCAGTTACACAACAACCACAGGACGATGAACTGGCTGGTGAGGTGCTAATGGGGGCACCAAGGCACAGACATTGCTCAGATTTGGGTCACTTGAACCAAAGAAGGTTGGCAGTCACCCTGGCCCTGCTTGTCACAGACGGGGAAGGTGGTGAGTCCAGGGCAGTGATACCCACCAGGTGGCACAGGGGGAATCTGGCTGGGCAGGATGCTGGTGCCAGTCACGTGTGTGTTGGGGGTGTGGGGGTGACCCAGCCCTGCCCAGCCACCATGCAAAGAAGTAGGATTCTATATATGGGAGCATCTCTGGCCTGTTGACTGGGACACTCCCCACCCAGGAGAAGGTTCCACCTGACAGCACAGAGGGTGGGAGCGAGGGGGGGTCCCCAGTCCCCTGACCTAATGCAGTGACTCGGGTACTTCCGCCAACAGGTGCCAATCTGGGTGGCGTCTGGAAGATCGTAAAGCTGTCTAGAGGCGGGGGTGGCTGGAGCTTTGTTATGCGGGGGAAGGGCACGGGCTGGGCCGGGTGGCCTCCTCCCCTCCCAGGGCACCGCGCCAGGCACCTGGCCCAGGTGGAGCGGCACCTGCCGGGCACCCAAACCCGGGGAGGGGGATGAGTTTGGGGGGACGAGAGGCACCGGGACTCCCAGCCAGCCACAGACACCCGAAGTCGCGCCTCCGCCGCGCCCCTTCTAGTTCTCCGGGAGAGGCCGAGTTTGGGGATGCGGCAAGGGGTTGCCTCTGGGATCGCCCCCCCACCAGCCCCGTTCACATCGCCACCTGCCGAGAAGGGGGCCTCGCTGGCTACACAGTCACGGCCCAGGGAGGGGGCGCCCGGCGCTCCGGAGGCCCCCGCCCTTGCCGCCAGTCTGGTTTGGGAGGCCGGGGGGCTCCCCCGGCAGCGCGCGGGCCGGGTCCCCGGCGCCGTCCGATCGCCCTGCGACTCCAGACGCAGGTGCGCCTACCTGTACGGCGTCGCTGGCCATGTCCTCGTGCCGCCCGCCAGGGGTCCCCACGCGGAGGGAGGGGCGGCGAGAGGAGCGCGCGTGCGCCCCGGGCGCGGCGGGGAGGGGGCGGGCGCGGCGCGACCCTCCCCGGCGCGCGGCCCGCTCCGGCCTGCTCGGCTCCCGCCCAGCCTGGCCAGGCCGCCGCGTCCCCGCGCCGCGCCCTCCGGCCCCAGCGGCCGCCGGGCCCAGTCACGTGACCCCGGAGGTCGGCGCCCGGGGAGGGGGCGGGGCCGAGTGGGGAGGGGCTCCCAGAGGCCCCCGGGGCTGCGGGGTCCCGCCCGCCCGCCCCCTCCGTCTCCCGAGCCCGGAGCGCCCCCATCGGCTCCCCGCCTTGCTTTTTTCCGGGTCCCGCGACGACCGCAAGCTGCCGAGGGGTCCCTCATTGGAGCGCGCGGGAACCCGAGGAGAACGGTTCCCCGCGTTCAAGCGGAGAGCGGCCAAGGCCTTTGGGCCTCCCGGGACCCCTGAAAAAACGAATAACCCCCCACCCCACCCCGGTGCATTTGCAGGCTCGGGATGCCTGCATCCGTGGTCCCCTATTCAAGGGCATGGAAGGTTCCCCGTTACCTGGAGACAAGCTCTGGGCAGATCTGCATTAAAATCCCAGCGCTCCACGCCTTGGGGAAGCCAAACCCTTCAGAGCACCTCATCGGTGAAATGGGAATGAGGCACCCGCCTCCTGGGTGTCGGTAAAATTCAGTGAAACAGTGCAGGCCAAGAGCTGAGAAACACTAGACGCTCAGTAAGTGTTGGCTGCTGTCACTTTTAATGTCATCGTTATTGTTTGTTGTTTTGCTGTTGGTTTGGGGACCGAGTTTCGCTTGGTTGTCTAGGCTGGTGTGCAGTAGTGGTGCGATCTAGGCTCACTGCAACCTCCGCCTCCCGGGTTCAAGCGATTCTCCTGCCTCAGCCTCCTGAGAAATCTGGGATTCCAGGCGCCCGCCACCACGCCCGGCTAATTTTTGTATTTTTAGTAGAGACAGGGTTTCACCATGTTTGACCAGGCTGGTCTCGAACTCCTGACCTCAGATGATCCGCCCGCCTAGGTCTCCCAAGTGCTGGGATTACAGGCGTGAGCCACCGCGTCTGGCGTCTATTATTGTTATTGTTATTAAAAGAGGTTTGAATCCCAACTCGCTGTTTATCCTGGGGACTCCTGTGGCCTCTGAGTCTCAGTTCTCCCCGCTATAAAATGGGCACCGCCTTCTTTTTCGGGGCTGCTGAATGCAGATGGCGCTCCATAGATGCAGACTCTTGCCCAAGCGGAGGCTAGAGGCCTCTGCGGAATTTCTAGAGGATCTCCGGGGTCAGCAGAGCATGCAGCTCTGTTCGTGGCCGCCGTCGGACCCCTCACGCCTTCGGAAACCAGGCGAGGGAGCCAAACCTTGTTCCCGGGGTTCTGGCGGGGAGCGCTCCCTGGCGGCGGTACCGGCGCATTGACGCCCTCTGGGGATACGCGGAAGCGCAGTGGGCTGCGGGTACCTCGATTACGCGTGGCTCGGTGTGGTTTCAGTCGTCCCAGAAACCAGGCCGCGATGTTTTCGCTCTTATTTTTTCCTCTGAGCAACTCTTTGGAGGATATGAACGACAGAAAGAGAGAAGGAGGAGAATTATGCTGATGCAAAATCCATCCAGCCTGGACTCAAGCAATCCTCCTGCATTGGCCTCCCTAAATGCTGGGATTACCGGCATGAACCATCGAGCCTGGCCCAAGCTAGTTCTTTTGCTCCAGTTTTGCAGGTGAGTAAGCTGAGAAGCCCCTCACCCCAATCATCAAGCCAGGATGTCTATGGCCCTTTCCCTGAGAAACGAAGTATCTTCCTCTAATGCTCCAGCCCACCCATTCTACAGATGAGGAGGACAAGGCAGAGCGAGGTTTCCAGGGGCTGAGGGATTGGGTTGTCTGGAACCACCCTGCACAGGGTTGGGCCCTCCCTCTCTGCCTGCCAGGTCCCAGGCTGCCTCCCCAGATGGAGCTGGGGAAACCAGCCAAATTCTCGCTCCACCCTTCAGGCATGCATTTACTCAGTGAACGTTGAGAGACCCATAGGGGAGTTTGGTGGCACTGGAAACAAAGTTGCAGTTCCGGCTTTTTTTTGAGACACAGTCTCATTCTGTTACCCAGGCAGGGCAGTGGGTAAGATCGCAGCTCACTGCAGCCTCAACTTCCAAGGCTCAAGTGATCCTCTCATCTCAGCTCTCTGAGCAGCTGGGACTACGGGCATGCACCAGCATGCCTGGCTAATTCTTTTTTTTTTTTTTTTTTTTTTTTTTGCACAGATGAAGTCTCAGTGTGTTGCCCAGGATGGTCTTGAACTCCTGGCCTCAGGTGATCCTCCAGCCTCAGCCTCCTAAAATGCTGGGATTACAGGTGTGAGCCACCACGTCCAGCCACACTTTGTGCTTTAGAAGGGGACATGGCCAGGTTCAAGCCTGTAATCCCAACATTTTGGGAGGCCAAGGTGGGTGGATCACCTGAGGTCAGGAGTTTAAGACCAGCCTGGCCAACATGGAGAAACCCCGTCTCTACTAAAATACAAAAAAAATTAGCCAGGTGTAGTGGTGAGCCCCTGAAGTCCCAGCTCCTTGGGAGGCTGAGGCAGGAGAATCACTTGAATCTGGGAGACGGAGATTGTAGTCAGCCGAGAACGGCCCTTGCACTCTATCCTGGGCAACAAGAGACTCCGTCTCAAAAAAAAAAAAAAAAAATGGGGAGACATAGCTGGGCGTGGTAGCACGTGCCTGTAGTCCCAGCTACTCAGGAAGCTGAGGCACCAGAATTGCTTGAACCTGGGAGGCAGAGGTTGCACTGAGCAGAGATCCCACCACTGTACTCCAGCCTGGGCAACAGAGCAAGACTCTGTCTCAAAAAAATAATAAATTGGAGAGGTGGGTTGTTGGGTGTGGTGGCCCACGCCTATAATCCCAGCACTTTAGGAAGCCAAGGCAGGCAGATCACCTGAGGACAGGAGTTTGAGACCTGGCCAACATGGCAAAACCCTGCCTCTAATAAAAATACAAAAATTAGCCTGGGCATGGTGGCTCATGCCTGTAATCCCAGCACTTGAGGCCGAGGCAGGTGGATCACCTGAGGTCAGGAGTTCGAGGCCAGCCTGACCAACATGGTGAAACTCTGTCTCTACTAAATACAAAAACTTAGCCAGGTGTGGTGGCAGGTGCCTGTAATCCCAGCTACTTGGGAAGCCGAGGCAGGAGAATCGCTTGAACCCAGGAGGCAGAGGTTGCAGTGAGCCAAGATTGCACCATTGTACTCCAACCTGGGCAACAGAGTGAGATTCCGTCTCAAATAATAATAATAATAATAAGCTGGGCACAGTGGCTCATATCTGTAATCCCAGCACTTTGGGAGGCCGAGGCAGGCAGATCACCTGAGGTCAGGAGTTCAAGACCAGCCTGGCCAACATGGTGAAACCCCATTGCTACTAAAAATACAAAAAATTAGCCAGGCATGGTTGCGCGTGCCTGTATTCCCAGCTACTCATGAGGCTGAGGCAGGAGAATTGCTTGAACCCGGGAGGCTGCAGTGAGCCGAGATAGCACCACTGCACTCCAGCCTGGGCAACAAGATGGAAAGTCTATCTCAAAAGAAGAAAAAATTCATGCCACTGAATTCCAGCCTGAGCAACAGAGTGAGACTCTATCTCAAAGAAACAGAAAACAGGCTGGACTCGGTGGCTCACGCCTGTAATTCCAGCATTTTGGGAGGCCCAGGTGGGCAGATCATCTGAGGTCGGGAGTTCAAGACCAGCCTGACCAACATGGAGAAACTTCAACTACTAAAAACACAAAATTAGCCAGGCGTGGTGGTGCATGCCTGTAATGCCAGCTACTCGGGAGGCTGAGGCAGGAGAATTGCTTGAACCTGGGAGGCGGAGGTTGCGGTGAGCCGAGATCACACCATTGCACTCCAGCCTGGGCAACAAAAGCGAAACTACGTCTCAAAAAAAAGGATAATGAGAATAGAAAAGAAATGAAAAACATTAAACAGCATCTTGAAAAAAAAAAAGAAAGACGAAAAACACCCACTTTCAAAACAAAAACTAGTCTCACCTTACTTTCTTTTTTTTTTTTTTTGAGACAGGCTGGAGTGCAGTGGCACAATCTCAGCTCACTGCAACCTCCACCTCTGGGGTTCAAGTGTTTCTCCTGCCTCAGCCTCCCGAGTAGCTGGGATTACAGGCGCCCACCACCACACCTGGCTAATTTGTATATTTTTATTAGAGATGGGGTTTCACCATGTTAGCCAGGATGATCTCGTTCTCCTGACCTCGTGATCCGCCCACCTTGGCTTCCCAAAGTGATGGGATCACAGGCCTGAGCCATCGCACCCAGCCCATCTCACCTTACTTTCAACCTCATGCCTTTTGCACTGGCTGTTATCTGTTCTGGAAAGCCCTTCTATCACATCTCTCCAAGGCTGGCCCCTTTTGCTCATTTACTTATCTGCCTAAATGTGGCATCTTCTGAGCAACCTTCCCAGACCACACCCATGTCATTTCTGGCCCTTGGCCCTGTTTATTTCGCATGTTACTCCTCCCTGAAATTGCACAGTGCCTGTGCTATTTCCGTCTTTGTTAAAGGAATGAGTGGACGCAGTATGAAGTATAAGGTGAAAGGTATCACAGACCTGCGAAGGCTGGAGTAGGCAGCCATACCACTTCAGAGGAAGCAGTCAACCTAGGCTTCCCTGAATGGCTGATACTGGTGTGAAATTGGGAAAGACAAGCTAGAAAATTGCAAAGTGAAGGCTGGGCATGGTGGCTCATGCCTGTGATCCCAGTGCTTTGGGAGGCTGAGGCAGGAGGGTCACTTGAGGCCAAGAGTTCGAGACCAGCCTGGGCAACATAGCAAGACCTCATCTCTGAAAAAAAATTAGCCAGATAGTGGTATGAGCCTGTACTCCCAGCCACTTGGGTGATTGAGACAGGAGGATCAGTTGAGCCCAGGAGTTCCAGCTTGGGTAATAGAGCAAGACCCTGTCTCTATAATTTAAAACAAAAAGGAGGAAAGAAAAAGAAATAAAATTGCTAGGTAAAGAGTGAAAAGGTGTCTGACAGAAGGAATAGCGGGGGCAAAGGCCCAAGATGGGCAAGAAAAACTTGGCACTTTCTGGGACCTCCTTGCTGCTCTGAAAATGAGGCCTGTTCCCACCTCACAGGCTTTGCCTTGGCTGTTCCCTCTGCCTGAAATGCTTTTCCTTTCATTTTCCTTCCTTCCCTTCCCTCCCCCCCTTCTTCCTTCCCTCCCTCCCTCCCTTCCTCTTCTTTCTCTCTTTCTCTCTCTCTTGCTTTCTTTTTCTTTTTTCTTTTCTTTTTTTTTTTTTTTTGAGATGGAGTCTGGCTCTGTCACCCAGGCTAGAGTGCAGTGGCACAATCTTGGCTCACTGCAACCTCCACCTCCCAGGTTCAAGCGATTCTCCTGCCTCAGCCTCCCGAGAAGCTGGGATTACAGGCGCCTGCCACCATGCCCAGCTAATTTTTGTATTTTTAGTAGAGACCGGGTTTCACTGTGTTGGCGAGGCTGGTCTTGAACTCCTGACCTCATGATCCACCCGCCTCAGCCTCTCAAAGTGCTGGGATTACAAGCATGTGCCACCACACCCAGCCTTCTTTTCTTTTTCTTTTTTCTTTTTCTTTTAAGACAGGGTCTCCCTCTGTCACCCAGGCTGGAGTGCAGTGGTGTGATCATACCTCACTGCAGCCTGAAACTCCTGAGGCCAAGTGATCCTCCTGCCTCCTAAGTAGCTTCCTGAGTAGCTGGGACTGCAGGTACACACAATCACACCTGACTGGTATTTTTGTTGTTGTTGTTGTTGAGACAGGGTCTCGCTATGTTGTCCAGGCTGGTTATGAACTTTTAGGCTCAAGCAACGCCCCCTGCCTGAGCCTCCAAAATGCTGGCATTACAGGCATGTAGCACCTCACCTGGCCTGCTCTTCCTTTTCACCTGGCATTCTCTTTTCCTCACTTCATTTCCACCTTTGTTCAAAGGTTGCCTCCTTAGAGAAGTCTTCCCTGACTGCACCACCACAGGAAACAAGCCCAAGCCCCACCTCATCCCTACCAAACTCCACTCCTCACATGGCTTGATTTTTCTTCCTTGCACTTTTTAATGAATTTTTTCTACTATTTTGTTTCTTGCTGTCTCCCAGGAGGATGTCAGCTCTCCAAGGAGAGGGATCTGTTTTGTTCACTGCTGGGTCCCTGGCTCCTAAAACAGGGTCTAGCACGTAGTAGTTGCTCAATAAACAGCCACATGGTGAATGGATGAAGAAACCCCGCATCAGAAGTCATGGCTACAGTTTTTAGGGCTGATGAAACTGGAGTGGGTGCTGGTTCCAGTTACTGCAACCTCGGCTCACGGCAACCTCCACCTCCTGGGTTCAAGTGATTCTCCTGCCTCAGGCTCCTGAGTAGCTGGGATTACAGGCACACGCCACCATACCCGGCTAATTTTTGTATTTTTAGTAGAGACGGGATGTCACCATGTTGGTCAGGCTTGTCTTTTCTTTTCTTTCTTTCCTTATTTTTTATTTTTATATTTTTCTTTCTTTCCTTCTTTCTCTTTCTTTCTTTCCTTTTTTTTTTTTTTTTGAGACACTCTTAGTCTGTCGCCCAGGCTGCAGTGCAGTGATGTAATCTTGGCTCACAGCAACCTTTGTCTCCCGGGTTCAGGCAATTCTCATGACTCAGCCTCTCAAGTAGCTGAGATTACAGGTGCCTGCACCCACGCCTGACTAATCTTTGTATTTTTAGTAGAGATGGGGTTTCGCCATGTTGTTTAGGCTGATCTCTAACTCCTGACCTCAAGTGATCCACCGGCCTCAGCCTCCCAAAGTGTTGGGATTACAGGTGTGAGCCACTACACCGGTGCCCCTCTTTTAGAGATGGTCTCACTCTGTTCCCCAGGCTGGAGGGCAGTGGCATGAACATGGCTCACCGCGCCCTCAACCTCCTGGGCTCAAGGAGGATCACATTTCAAAATGAGATCTGGAGGAGACAAAATCCAAAGTATGTTAAACTCCATGATGTTCATACGATGACGAAATTGCCTCAGGAGGCATTTCTCAACATGTCCCTGTCATTATGTGACCCCATGACTGTAATTCTTGTAAAGTTAGGTACAATAATTTTTCACTAAAACTGTTTTTCTTTAGGATGTTGTTTCTGTACTGACAGTAATGGAATTGGAGTGAAGCACAGGTGACTTCAACTTTACGACATGTTATTTATTCATTTATTTTAGACACTGGGTCTTGCTCTGTCACCCAGGCTAGAGTGCAGTAGCGCAATCATAGCTTACTTCAGCCTCAAACTCCTGGGCTCAAGCAATCCTCCTGCCTCAGCCTCCCCAGTAGCTGAGATTACAGATGTCAGCCAACCATGCTTGGCTAACTTTTATTTTTATTTTATTTGTTTATATATTTTAAAAAATTTTCTTTTTTAGAGACGGGGTTTCACCATGTTAGCCAGGCTGGTATCGAATTCCTGACCTCAGGTGATCCGCCCGCCTCAGCCTCCCGAAATGCTGGGATTACTGGTGTGAGCCACGGTGCCCGGCCTTAATTTTTGTTTTATTTTTTTTGTAGAGATGAGGTCTCACTATGTTGGCTAGGCTGAACTCCTGACCGCAAGCGTTCCTCTGGCCATGGCCTCCCAAGTAGATGAGTCTACAGTAGGCTCGCTGGTGTTTTGCTTTTTAGCCATTCAGGTGGGCTTGTTTACAATTTTTTATATCTTTCAGGTTGGGCACAGTGGCTCAGGCCTATAATCTCAGCACTTTGGGAAGCCAAGGCAGGATCACCTGAGGTCAGGAGTTCAACACCAGCCTAGCCAACACGGTGAAACCCCATCTTTATTAAAAATATAAAAATTAGCTAGGCATAGTGGTGTGTGCCTATAATCCCAGCTACTTGGGAGGCTGAGGCAGAAGAATTGCTTAAACCCGGAAGATGGAGGTTGCAGTGAGCCGAGAGTGGGACACTGAACTCCAGGCTAGGTGATGTAGACTCCCTTTCAAAAAAAAAAAAAAATACCGCTGCGGCTGGGTGTGGTGGCTCACACTTGTAATTCCAGCACTTTGGGAGGCTGAGGCAGGTGGATCACCTGAGGTCAGGAGTTCAGGACCAGCCTGACCAACATAGTGAAACCCCATCTCTACCAAAAATACAAAATTAGCTGGGCGTGTTGGCGGGGGAGGTGCCTGTAATCCCAGCTACTTGGGAGTGTGAGGCAGGAGAATTGCTTGAGCCTGGGAGGCGGAGGTTGTAGTGAGCTGAGATTGGGCCGTTACACTCCAGTCTGGGCAACAAGAAAGAAACCCCGTCTCAAAAATTAAAATTAAAAATAAGCTGGGTATAGTGGCTCATGCCTGTAATCCCAGCACTTTGGGAGGCCAAAGTGGATGAATCACCTGAGATCAGGAGTTCAAGACCATCCTGGCCAACATGGTGAAACCCCAACTCTACTAAAAATAAAAAAAATAAAAATTAGCCAGGTGTGGTGGCGTGCACCTGTAGTCCCAGCTACTCGGGAGGCTGAGGCGGAATTGCTTGAACCCTGGAGGCAAAGGTTGTAGTGAACTGAGATCGTGCAGTGCAGTTCACCCTGGGTAACAGAGTGAGACTTGTTCTCAAAATAAATAAGAAGAAAAAGTAAAATTTTTTATAACTTTCAATGTGCAGGAAGAAGTGAAAAAATAATTTTTAAGAAATATCTTAAACTATTCTGAGGTGAATCAAGCCAACATGACAAATATTAACATTTGTTAATCTTGGGCGTGGGTGTATGTTAGGAGGCTCTAATCTGTTCTACATTTAACATTTGCTTTTATTTTGTTGAAGAAAACAGAAGCTCCTCCTGGTGGCATGGATGGTAGGTGAGCTGGGGGTGTTTTCCTGTTTTCTCAGACCTCTCAACTGGACTTAACTCGGTTTGACAGTCTCTTCTATTTATTTATTTATTATTATTATTATTATTGAGGCAGAGTCTTGCTCTGTCGCCAGGCTGGAGTGCAGTGGCGCTATCTCCGCTCACTGCAACCTCTGCCTCCTGGGTCCAAGCAATTCTCCTGCCTCAGCCTCCTGAGTAGCTGGGATTACAGGCGCCCACCACTACACCCAGCTAATTTTTTGTATTTTTAGTAGAGACGGGCTTTCACCATGTTGGCCCGGATGGTCTATGTCTCTTGACCTCATGATCCACCCACTTCAGCCTCCCAAAGTGCTGGGATTACAGGGGTGAGCCACGGCGCCCGGCCTATTTATTTTGGAGACAGAGTCTCACTCTTTCGCCCAAGCTGGAGTACAGCGGCACACTCTTGGCTCACTGCAACCTCTGTCTCCCGGGTTCGAGCAATTCTCCTGTCTCAGCCTCTTGAATAGCTGAGATTACAGCTGCCTGCCACCACACCCGGCTAATTTTTGCATTTTTAGTAGAGACGGGATTTCACCATGTTGGCCAGGCTGTTCTCGAACTCCTGACCTCAAGTGATCTACCCTCCTCAGCCTCCCAAAGTGCTGGGATTACAGGCCTGAGTCATCACACCCAGCCTGCGAGTCTCTTCTATAACGCAGCACAGATGATCCATGAGACTTCAAAATTGCCTCCACCTGCTTCCGTGGGGCATTTCTTCTCTCCCTCAGGGCTGGTTTATCCCAGGCTCCCAAGCTGGCTGGCCTTGGTCTCTGTCTCCACCTTCCAACAGTGCATTCCAACAGAGGGAGATGGCCTGGGCTTGGATCCCTGCCAGCTGTATGATCTTGGGCCTGGGATTAAAGTGCTCTGAGCTTTACTTCACACACCTGGGCACAAATATGTTAATGCCTTCATGCCATCTGCTTCACTTAAGGATTAAATGTTTTAAACTTTATGATTATTTTGTATGTGTGAGATAGTCTCCTTGTGTTGCCCGGGCTGGAGTGCAGTGGCACAATCACGGTTCACTGCGGTCTTAACCTCCTGGGCTCAAGTAATCCACCCACCACTCCCTACTGAGTAGCTGTAACTACAGGTTTGCAACACCACACCCGGCTATTTTTTTTTCTTTTCATTTTATTTCTGAGACTGAGTCTCACTCTGTCACCCAGGCTGCAGTGCAAGGGCATGACCTCGGCTCACTGCAACCTCTGCCTCCCAGGTTGAAACGATTCTCCTGCCTCAGCCTCCTAAGTAGCTGGGATTACAGGTACCCACCACCACACCCAGCTAATTTTTGTATTTTTAGTAGAGATGGGGTTTCTTTCTTTCTTTTTTTTTTTTTCTTTTTTTTTTGAGACGCAGTCTCGCTCTGTCAGCCAGGCTGGAGTGCAATGGTGCAATCTCAGCTCACTCCAACCTCTGGCTCCCAGGTTCAAGTGATTTTCCTGCCTCAGCCTCCCTAGTTGCTGGGATTAAAGGCATGCACCACCACACCTGGTTAATTTTTGTATTTTTAGTAGCGACAGGGCTTCTCCATGTTGGTCAGGCTGGTCTTGAACTGTTGACCTCAGGTAATCTGCCTGCCTCGGCCTCCCAAAGTACTGGGATTATAGGTGTGAGCCCCCGCGCCCCGACATTTGTTTATCTTTTCTTTCAGATGGGTCTTGCTGTGTTGCCCAAGGTGGTCTAGAATTCCTGGTCTCAAGCGATCTTTCTGTTTCAGCTTCCCGAGTAGCCCCAAATAGCCGACAGCTTTTTGTTTGTTTGTTTGTTTTGAGATGGAGTCTCGCTTTGTTTCCCAGGCTAGAGTGCAATGGTGCAATCTCAGCTGACAGCAACATCTGACTCTGGGTTCAAGTGATTCTCCTGACTCGGCCTCCCAAGTAGCTGGGATTACAGGTGTCCACCACCAAGCCCAGCTAATTTTTTGTATTTTTAGTAGAGACAAGGTTCTACCATGTTGGCCAGACTGGTTTAGAACTCCTGACCTCAAGTGATCCGCTCACCTCAGCCTCCCAAAGTGCCAGGATTACAGGCAAGAGCCACCACCAATAGTTTTTTAAAAATCAAAATTAATGCAACACATCCAAATGAAGACAGGATTCTTGATTTCCCCTTTTTGCCTCAGGCACCAATATGGCTCAGTCCACCCTTGTCCCTTTTTTTTTTTTTTGAGACAGAGTTTCACTCTTGTCGTTCAGGCTGGAGTGCAGTAGCGAGATCTCCACTCACTGCAGCCTCCGCCTCCCAGGTTCCAGCAATTCTCCTGCCTCAGCCTCCTGAGAAGCTGGGACTACAGGCGTGTGCCACCACACTCAGCTAATTTTTTATATTTTTAGTAGAGATGGGGTTTCACCGTGTTAGCCAGGATGGTCTTGATCTCCTGACCTGGTAATTTGCCTGCCTTGGTCTCCCAAAGTGCTAGGATTACAGGTGTGAGCCACTGCACCTATTCTTGTTTTGTTTTGTTTTTGAGACAGAGTCTGGCTCTGTTGCCCAGGCTGGACTGCAGTGGTGTAATCTCAGCTCACCGCAACCTCTGCCTCCTGAGTTCAAGTGATTCTCCTGCCTCAGCCTCCTGAGTAGCTGGGATTACAGGTGCCCACCACCATGCCCGGCTAAATTTTGTATTTTTAGTAGAGACAGAGTTTCACCATGTTGGCGAGGCCAGTCTCAAACTCCTGACCTCAGGTGATCCACCCACCTAAAAGTGGGTGGGATTACAGGTGCTGGGATTACAGGTGCGAAAAAAAGTGCTGGGATTACAGGTGCGAGCCACCACGCCCGGCCTGCGAAACCCCATCTTTACAAAAATTTTAAAAATTAACTGGGCATGATAGGTGACAGAATGACACCCGGAAGGAAAGAAGGGAGGGAGGGAAAGAAGGGAGGGAGGGAAGGAGGAAGGGAAGGAGGGAGGGAGGGAGGAAGGGGAGGGAGGGAGGAAGGGAGGAACGGGAGGAAGGGAGGATGGCAGTAAAAGAAATCTGTCAGGAATGACCTGTTCCATCTCACCTTTCAGGTGACCTATTGTCTACCATGCTACTCCTAGGTATTTAAAGAAACGAAAATTTATCTTCCCTCAAATACTTGTATAGTACAAGCTTTATTAACAGTGGTCAAAGACCGGAAACAAATAATTGGCCAAGAACAGATGGGTGAAACTGTATTGGCTACGTTGTAGTATGGCCACGCAATGGAATATTACTCAGCAATAAAAAGAACGAGCTGTTGATATCTCCACAACACAGACAACTCTCAAAACCACTTTGTTGGGCTGGGCGCGGTGGCTCATGCCTGTAATCCCAGCACTTTGGAAGGCCGAGGCAGGGGGATCACAAGGTCAAGTGTTCGAGACCAGCCTGGCCAACATGGCGAAACTCCGTCTCTACTAAAAATATGAAAAGTAGCAGGGTGTGGTGGCGGGCGCCTGTAGTCCCAGGTACTCAGGAGGCTGAGGCAGGAGAATCGCTTGAACTCGGGAGGTAGAGGTTACAGTGAGCTGAGATTGTGCCACTGCACTCCAGCCTGGGCGACGGAGCGAAACTCTGTCTCAAAAAAAAAAACCAATTTGTTGAGCAAAAGTCAGACACAAAAGACAACTCTACCCCTGTGAAACTGAAGGAGACAAAGTGTCCTGTGGTGACAGAAATACAAATAGGACAAAATGTCCTCTCCACTTGAGTCATTCCAAGCTCCCTGTTCTTTTCAGAGCCTTCACTACGGAGGACCACCAGGCCGCAGATTGAAAGCAACTCCGACAGTTCCGGTTTCGGCTGCCAGTGCAAAAACCGCGCTTCGAAAGGGTGGGGCACACGCCATGGGGCAATCATCTGGTTTTCAGTAAACATGGCGGCACCCTTAGAGCGCCACACCCAGATCACGAGACCGCGCGCCGTCGGCGCCCGTCTCAGTCGGCTCACTGGGGCGCGCCTACTTTTAGATTGACCAATGAACGCGAGGCGTAGGGCACGCCCTCTTTCCCTCTCCACCAATAATCTCCCGGTCCTTTCCACAGGACCCAATCACCGCTTCGGCCTCTCTTGAGTGAAAAGGCAGCGGCCCAGTGAGCAGAGCTGTAGCCTGACGCAAGAGGCAGGAAGCGCGGCAGCTCGTGCCTGAGCGGTCGGCGGATAACCGAAGTCGGAAGGCTCTCCTAGCAGCACGCGAAGAACGGGGAGCCAGGTGAGCGGTGGATCCCGGGCGCGGGGCCGCGGTGTGGAGACATCTCCCCTGAGAACGGGAGGACAAGGGGAGACGTTGGGAGCTAAGGAGGGGAGAAGGGGTCGCGAGACGAGGGGGTCAGGGCGGTTGGGTGTCTGGCGCTCTGTAGTGGCCGTTGGGCACTGGGGCGCATGTGCAGGGGCTGGGGCCGGCCGTTGGCGCTCGAGTTTCGGGGCTCACTTCCGGGAGGGGCTGTCATGGCCGCCTGCGCTGAGAGCTCTACTTAAAGTCTGCCACTCCTTCCGAATAGACCCCGCGGCGGCCTGGGGCTGTTTGGAGAGGGATGAGGGGGAGACGCTGGGGTCTGGGCCTGGTGGGAGAAGTCTGAGCTTCCAGATGTCAGGGGTTTCTTTAGGTCCGAGGGACTTCCCCATTTCCCCGTCCATCTTCTTCTTGCTCTAATTTTACGGGATTCGAGATGCTGAGATTTAGGACAAGTAAGACTTTCTTTTGGAAGTAGGAGTCCCCAGTAGGGAATAAACTCCGGGGTGGAAAGCCTGCCTGGGGACACTTAAGGGTAAATGGGTTCACGTGGCGTGTCTGGATTGTCAGTTCCTCTCTGTCACATTTCAAGTTCATCCGCTCCTGGCGCCTCAGCGGTCACGGCCACCCACTTCGGCGGGAAAAATCCCTCCAGATCCTTTCCTGGTCTAATCTGTTTTGAGCTTTAGATCCTATCCATCCCGCTTTCTCGAAAATTTTGTATTTTAACAAACTTAATTTGTCCTAATTTCTTTCTTTCTTTCTTTTTTTTTTTTTTTTGAGACAGCCTTGCTCTGACCAGGCTGGTCTCGAATTCCTGACCTCAAGTGATCCTACCGCCTCACCTCTCAAATCGCTGGGATTTATAGGCGTGAGTCATCACGCCCCATCCCAGTTTCTTTTTTTAAATTTCTTTTTCTTGAGAAAGGGTCTCCCTCTCACCCAGGCAGGAATGCCATGGCGCCATCACCGGCAGCCGTGACCTCTTGTCTCAAGCGATGCTCCTGGCACAGCCTCCCAAGTAGCTGGGACTACAGGCCCGTGCCACCACACCCGGCTAACTTTTTTAAACATTGTTTTTGTATAGACAGGGTCTCGACTTATACTGTCCAGGTTGGTCTCAAACTCCTAGGCTCGAGCCATCCTTCCACCCTGGCCTCTCAAAGTGCTGGGGTTACAGGAATGAGCCACCATGCCCGGTATATTTCCTTAAAATATGCCATTTCTTGGCCACCTAGATTTAGAGCCCAGCATAGACTGTGGCTCTTCTCTACCCATGGATTGCTCAGGCGATGATCCTGTCTTGTGGCATGTCCCACCCTTTCCTTCCCTACATCACTCTCCTATCTAGTTACTTCTCATTCATTTGGTGACTAGTTTTCCGTGCTGCTGGTCTTAACCTCCCACTTCGTTAGTGGAGTAAATTACAGTACTCTTGGATAGATCCTGATGAGTCATTCAACTCCGACTTAATTAGTAATTCCCTATTGCTTAACAAATTAAGTACACACGCTCTGGCGGGGTGTGGTGGGTGGCTCATGGCTGTAATCCCAGCACTTTGAGAGGTAGAGGCCGGAGGATTGCTTGAGTCCAGGAGTTCATGAGCAGCCTGGGAAACATGATGAAACCGTGTTTCTACTACAGATACAAAAGTGAGTCAAGCATGGTGGCATGCACCTCTATTCCCAGCTACACAGGAGGCTGAGGTGGGAGACTTAACCTGGGCCTGGGATGTCGAGGGTCCAGTGAGCTATGATCGCACCCCTGCACTCCAGCCTGGGTGACAGAGTGAGACCCTGTCTCTAAATAAATAAATAAAAAGTACACATGCCCTGTGCCCGACCAGCTCTTCAGCTTTGTCTTCAGCCCTGACTTCAGCCAGCTAGTCCTACTCTCCATACCCCAAAAGGCTCTGGTGCTTTTTGGACTGACCTTTATTGGCTCCTGTTCTTTTCCTGCTGTCTGGGAAGTGACCCGTTCAGATCGCCTGTTTGAAGGGTCAGATAAAGAGAGATGCTCAACTCTGCCTGAACGCCTTTATTCTAGTTCCATTTATTCAGCCATTGCTATGGAGTGCTTATCTGCTGTTCCAGACACAGGGCAGGGCTGACTGGAAGCAGTGCTTTTCTAGTAGGGGCTGTAAGGAAATGTTTTTGGAGCAAAGGGGGCCCAAAAGAAGTAGGGGATTTGTGACCCTTCCAGACAGCAGGAACAGCAAGAGCAAAGGTGTTGAGGTGTGTTTGAGACACAGCAGCAAGGCTGGCGAGTGAGGGGCAGTGGGGGAGATGAGGTCTGAGTATACAGGAGCTGGGTCAGAAGGGGCCTTGTAGGCTGGGTGTGTGGGGACTCTCGAGTTTTTTTCTGAGCAAGGTGGGAACCCATGAAAAGTTTTGAGAAGAATAGCGATGTGCCCTTAGGGTTTTTTTTCTTTTCTTTTCTTTTTTTCTTTTCTTTTCTTTTCTTTGTGAGACAGAGTCTCATTCTGTTGCGAGGCTGAAGTGCAGTGGCACAATCTCAGCTCACTGCCACCTATGCCTCCCGGGCTCAAGCGATTCTCTGCCTCAGTCTCCCAAGTAGCTTGGATTACAGGCGCCCACTACTGCATCTGGCTAATTTTTCGTACATTTGGTAGAGATGGGGTTTCACTGTGTTGGCCAGGATAGTCTTGATCTCCTGACCTCGTGATCCGCCTGCCTCGGCCTCCCAAAGTGCTGGGATTACAGGTGTGAGCCACCGCTCCTGGCCTGTTTTTGTTTTTTTTCTGTCTCACGCTGTTGTGCAGGCTGGAGTGCAGTGGTGTGATCTCAGCTCGTTGCAGTCTCTGCCTCCTAGGTTCAAGCTATTCTCCTGCCTCAGCCTCTCCAGTAGTTGGGATTACAGGTGGCCGCCACCACGCCTGGCAAATTTTTTGTATTTTTAGTAGACGGGGTTTTACCATGTTGGTCAGTCTGGTCCTGAACTCCTGACCTTAGGTGATCCGCCCACCTTGGCCCCCCAAAGTGCTGGGATTACAGGCGTGAGTCACCGCGCCCGGCCGTGACTTAGTTGGATAGGATCTGTCTGGCTGCTCTGGCGAGGGGCTGGGGGATGGCAACAGGGAGAGCAGGGAGGAGGCTGATGGCTTTATTCAGGCAAGAGATGATGGCGCCTACATGTCCAGCTGACAGTGGTTAAGCAAAATGGAGTATATTCGTGAGATGGAAAATTAGGTGACCATAGGAAGAAATGAGGCCGGGCATGGTATGGTGGCCCACACGTGTAATCTCAGCACTTTGGAAGGCCAAGGTGGGTGGATCACCTGAGCCCAGAAGTTCGGGATCAGCCTGGGCAACATGGTGAAACCCAGTCTCTACAATAATTACAAAAATTAGCCAGGCATGGGTGGCGTGCACCTGTAGCTGCTGCTCCTAGGGAGGCTAAGGTGGGAGGACCACTTGAGCCCAGGAGGCAGAGGTTGAAGTGAGCTTTGATTGGGTCACTGCATTCCAGCCTGGGCAACAGAGCAAGACCTTGTCTCAAAGGGAGAAAAAAGAAAGGAATGGAGTACTGATGTGCTAGAGTGGGGATGAACCTCCAGAACAATTTTGCTAAGTGAAAGAAGCCAGACACAAAAGTCACGAATCTAAGATTCCCACACAGGCAAATACATAGAAATAAGCAGATGAGTGGTTGCCAGGGGCTGGGGTGCGGTGTTTAGGGGATGGTGGGTAAACGGTACAGGAGCTTTCATTTCGAGGTGAGGAAGTATTCTGAAATTGCACATGTGGTAGTGGTTGCACATGTCTGTGACTACACTGAAAACCACTGAATTGGCCAGGCACAGTGGCTCATACCTGTAATCCCAGCACTTTGGGAGGCCAAGGCAGGCAGATCACGAGGTCAGGAGTTCAAGAACAGCCTGACCTACATGGTGAAACCACCCCCCCGCCAACCCCGTCAGCCACCTGTAATCCCAGCTACTCAGGAGGCTGAGGCAGGAGAGTCGCTTGACTCCAGGAGGCGGAGGTTGCAGTGAGCTGAGATTGCTCCACTGCACTCCAGTCTGGGCAACAGAATGAGACTCCGTCTAAAAAAAAAAAAAAATGAATTGTCTACCTTAAGTGGTGAGTCGTATAGCATGTAAATATCTCCTTAAAGCTTTTTTTTTTTCTTTTTTTCTTCCTTTTTTTTTTTTTTTTTTTTTGAGATGGAGTCTCTCTTGCCCAGGCTGGAAAGAAGAATTGTGATCTCAGTTCAATGCAACCTCCGCCTCCTGGGTTCAAGCACTTCTCCTGCCTCAGCTTCCCGAGTAGCTGGGATTACAGGGGCCTGCCACCCACACCTGGCTAAGTTTTTGTATTTTTAGTAGAGACAGGGTTTCACCAAATTGGTCAGGCTGGTCTTGAACTCCTGACTTCAGGCCTCTCAAAGTGCTGGGATTACAGGCGTGAGCTACCCGTCAAGCTGTTCTACGGCCTGGCCCGTATAGCTGTTCTAATTTTAAAAACTAATAATAACAAACAGATGATAGCAGCTTGGGGCCAGCATGGTAGCATAGGTGAGAACTGGCCAGAGGGCCTTGGTGGGATTCACTGCCTGATGGACAGGGAGGCTGAGAGAGAGAAAACAGCCATTGAGAGAATGTAATTGCTGTTTCTGAGCTGGGAATGAGTGACAGTGGGCCAGAAATGGCTCAGGATCCTCAGCATCCAGCCTCAGGAAGAAGTGTAGCAGCTGTAGCCCTTCTGCTCTACCCCCCTGACTAGAGTCTGGGGTAGGGGAGAAGGACAAAAGACAGTTGTCCTCACGTCTGGGTTCCTGCACCCAGCAGGCACTTAGTCTGCATTAGATTAATAAAGCAAAGAGGTGGGCAGACTTTGTATTAATTCCGTTTTCCATCTCAGCTTTATTTTTATTGGCCCAGGCCCAATGGGAGGCCTTTCATGAGAGCACTTAATTATCCCCCTGTGCAGACCACAGAGAGCGGGAGAAGCCGGCTGGGCAGACACTGCTTGCTCTCTCGAAAACTTAGTTCCTGCCAGCATCCTGCAGCCCCACCCTTAGGGTCTTTGGGCTCTTGCACCACGCAGGCCCAGTGGGTTCCTTGGGGAGTGATAGGGAGCGGGGCTTCTCTGGGCTCCGTAGTCTGAGGAGGTTCATAGGAGCTGAGGCTTACATGTCAAGGAGGTATTCGTGCAGAGACTGGGGCAGAGCATTCCTGGTGGTGACAGTGGGGTTCAAAGGCTTGGGGCAGGGGCTCCAGGGGTCTGAGCAGCTGAATAAGGCTAGGGGTAGTGTGGGATGAGGTGGGCAGGGGTCAGACCAAGGGGATTGCCTGGCCTGTAGTGAGAGTTGGGATTTTAACTCTGGGAATCATGGGAAGCTCTTGGAGGTGGAGAGTGTTGAGCGTGTAGGCGTGGCCAGCAGGGCATGGGAGAGAGATGGGGTGGCTTGCGGGTGGGGAGGTGGAGACTGCAGGCGAAGCTGTGAGGTGCAGCCTAGGTGGAGCTGATGGGTTCGTGGAAGGAGGCAGCAGAGAATGACATTTTGATCAAGTTTTATCGTCCTTCTGTGCTCACTTGCGGGGCCCTGCCTCTCTGTCCTCAGCAGCATGGCAGAACAGGATGTGGAAAACGAGCTTTTGGATTACGACGAAGAGGAAGAGCCCCAGGCTCCTCAAGAGAGCACACCAGCTCCCCCTAAGAAAGACATCAAGGGATCCTATGTTTCCATCCACAGCTCTGGCTTCCGGGACTTTCTGCTGAAGCCAGAGCTCCTGCGGGCCATCGTGGACTGTGGCTTTGAGCATCCATCTGAGGGTACGCCTTCCGGGTGTCATCCTCTTACCCAGGTCCTCTCACCAAGACAAAACTGGCCCTGCCTGCCCAGAGCGGTGCTGTATCCGGTGTGCTGTGGGTGAGGGAGGGGCCTTCCTGCCCCTAGGATCAGTTGTGCCCAGCGGGGCCTCTGGCTGCCCTTGGCAGTGGGGCGCTCTGCTTTGACCAGGTGGATAGCCTAGCCCTGCAGGTGTCCATGGCCTGGTCCGGACTTGGCCTCTTCTGATGGCCCTCGCTGTGGGCCCCCAGCCATCTGGTGAGGGGCCTCCACGGGGGCACATCCAAGTTCTAGTTCCTCATGCTATCTTTCTCCTGCAGTCCAGCACGAGTGCATTCCCCAGGCCATCCTGGGCATGGACGTCCTGTGCCAGGCCAAGTCTGGGATGGGCAAGACGGCAGTCTTCGTGTTAGCCACCCTGCAACAGATCGAGCCCGTCAATGGACAGGTGGGTGGCCTCCTCCCTTCCCAGGCCCACCCTGGATGTGGTGGCTCATACCTGTTACCCCAGAGCTTTGGGAGGCTGAGGCTGGAGAATCGCTTGAGTCCAGGAAGTTGAGGCTGCGTTTGCTGTGATTGTACCACTGCATTCCAGCCTGGGAGACACAGGGAGACTCCATCTCAAAAAATAGTAAGAGTGGCTGGGCACAGTGGCTCACACCTGTAATCCCAGCACTTTGGGGCTCCAGGTCAGGAGTTTGAGACCAGCCTGACCAACATGGTGAAACCCCATCTCTACTAAAAATACAAAAATTAGCTGGGTGTGGTGGTGGGTGCCCATAATCCCAGCTACTTGGGAGGCTGAGGCAGGAAAGTCACTTGAACCTGGGAGGCAGAGGTCACAGTAAGCCAGGATCACGCCACTGCACTCCAGCCTGGGCAACAGAGTGAGACTCTTAAAAAAAAAAGAGTGCTTAGTTATAGCAAAAATCAGAAATTGATAATAAGCCAAAATCATGGGAAAGCGCCCACGGTTTGCTCCTTGCCCCAGAGACATGGCTATTGTTTTGCTCTGCCACTTACCTAGAGAGTGTTTATCTATGAAGGTAGGGTTGCCCCGAATACAGCTGTCACCACTGTCCTTGCTGTGAGGCCCTGGCTGTCTTCTACCGTTGTCTTGTTGTGTGCCACCATCTTGGGGGGAAAACTCGAGTGAATTCTGGAGTCTTGCTCCTGAGTCATGCCAGGTGCACGTTGTTGGGCTTGGTATTGGCCCACGTGCCCTCGTTATCTCGGTACATCCTGAAGGATGAAGGTGCTGTGGGGGTCTGTGGTGTGGTCCAGTGTCTGGTGGCATGGGCAGGAAGGCCGGGGCAGCCCCCATGCCCAGACTCAGGAAATCCTTAGAGAACCGGTCCCACATCCACTGGGCAGGCCAGATCTAACCATTACGCAGGCCATTTTCTGTTCCTCATTTTGGGTCCTGGTGTTGGGAGGCTGGGGTTTCAGTAGCTGTGGGAGGATGTAGGGAGTGAGGGGTGAGGAAGGGCTGTGGCAGGGGGAGGCATTTGGACTGCGCCTTCAAATGGCCTATGATGTGGGGTACGGTGTGTCGGGGACCGGTGGGGTGGACTCTGCTGGGGAAGGGGTTAGGACACGCCTGACAGGAGAACTGCTCAAACCCAGGAGGCGGAGGTTGCAGTGAGCTGAGATGGCACCACTGCACTCCAGCTTGGGCAACAAGAGCAAAACTTTTCTTGTTTTCTCAAAACAAGAAAAGGACACTGCCTGAAGGCCCTCTTTCCTGCCATTCCCCAGGTGACGGTCCTGGTCATGTGCCACACGAGGGAGCTGGCCTTCCAGATCAGCAAGGAATATGAGCGCTTTTCCAAGTACATGCCCAGCGTCAAGGTGAGCCCCTCGGGCCGGACTAGGCCAGGCGCGTCTTGGTCTCTGCAGCTTTGTTAGCCTCGGCTCTGGCCCAGCCAGCATTTACCAAGCTTGGCAGGGGCAGCTGCCTTTGAGGTTTGCGGTGGTTTTTGCTCCTTAAAAGCCTGATGAATTATGCATGGCTCCCAGGAGCCTGCGCCGGTCCCAGCCTGGGGCTGCCTTTGAGTGGAGCCCTGGGACGCTCTGGGGCCTGCCTTGGTCCACTGAGACTGCCTGTTCGCAGGTGCTGGTACTAGGTATTGGGTGCCCTCGGGCTGCTGGGGCCGTGCAGGTCGGGGCCTTGGAGCAGACATCAGCGTGGAGCAACTTCCTCCTCATCCCTGTAGGTGTCTGTGTTCTTCGGGGGCCTCTCCATCAAGAAGGATGAAGAAGTGTTGAAGAAGAACTGTCCCCATGTTGTAGTGGGGACCCCGGGCCGCATCCTGGCGCTCGTGCGGAACAGAAGCTTCAGCCTAAAGAATGTGAAGCACTTTGTGCTGGACGAGTGCGACAAAATGCTGGAGCAGCTCGGTGAGTCCTCTGCCCTCGCAGTGCCAGCTGGAAAGTCAGCAGCTAGGCAGGCCCGTAGCAGGCAGAAGGCTCTTGAGTGGGTCACTTGGGCGGCCGGCACATGGGGCTCCTGTGTGTGATCTTAGGGAAAGCTCTGCTGCTGGCAGAGGGATGTGCTGTTTCTGAGCCTGTGCCGAATGGGACCACGGGGCCCAAACAAACCCCTGTCCCTGCCTGGATGTAAAGGCACACACCCGTACCTCTAGGAGTATGAGGCTTCAGCTACCTTTTGGGTTGGTTCTAGGCCTCACCTGCCTCAGACCCAACAGGGCTGGTGGGAGATGGGCTTGTGTCCTGGGAGGCAGCTGCAGCTCTCACTCCAGCGGCTGTCTCTGCCTCAGGCTCCCCTCCCTGAAGCCTGGCTCGAGGCGCACGGGCACGGCTGCTCCGCGCCAGCGTGTAAGTGGATTGCAGCTCCTCCTGCGCCTGCGCTCACTGGCCACCCCCAGCCCCTCAGGCACCAGGACTGGCCCCTCCCTCGGCTCACTCTGCCCTCGTCACAGTGCCACTGGCTTCCTGGCACAGGTTGGGAGGGGTCTGGGTCTGGTCTGGGGTGGGGGTCCTGCCTGGCAGATGCTCATGCCCACCCACGTCTCGCCCTCCCCACCCAGACATGCGGCGGGATGTGCAGGAGATCTTCCGCCTGACACCACACGAGAAGCAGTGCATGATGTTCAGCGCCACCCTGAGCAAGGACATCCGGCCTGTGTGCAGGAAGTTCATGCAGGATGTGAGTAGGGCGAGAATGGCAGCTTCGGCCCTCCCCAGGGTCACGGAGCCTGGGGCCCCAGGACGCCCACACAGCCCACATGGCACAGAGGATGCTGGGATGCTGGGAGCCGGCGGAGCCTCCTTCCCTCCCCTCGGTTTTGTCAAACTGGGAGTCAAGCTTGGTCCACACCTGAGCCGGACCAGAGCTTACGTCCAGCTTTTGGTAGAGCGATGTTTACTGAGGTCTGGTGCAGCAGGCCCTCTGGGAAGCGTCGCACAAAGGAGTCGCCTGCTGGAAAGTTCTGGGCAAGCGAGATGCCCAGAGGTGATCCCTGCCCGCCCCTCCCACCTCCCTTCCCACACAGCCCATGGAGGTGTTTGTGGATGATGAGACCAAGCTCACACTGCACGGACTGCAGCAGCACTACGTCAAACTCAAAGACAGCGAGAAGAACCGAAAGCTCTTCGACCTCCTGGACGTGCTGGAGTTTAACCAGGTGAAGTTTCCATCAGCCCGTCCCGGGGCTCTGGGCCGCAGGGACTGTGTGTGGCCCTGACCGCCTCTCCTTCCCCAGGTGATAATCTTCGTCAAGTCAGTGCAGCGCTGCATGGCCCTGGCCCAGCTCCTCGTGGAGCAGAACTTCCCGGCCATTGCCATCCACCGGGGCATGGCCCAGGAGGAGCGGTGAGTGCCAGCCGCCCGCCAAGGCTGCAGGGAGCGCCACCCAGGAGCCCAGTGTCTGACGGCCTCCACTTGTTTCTCCTGCACCGCAGCCTGTCGCGCTATCAGCAGTTCAAGGATTTCCAGCGGCGGATCCTAGTGGCCACCAATCTGTTTGGCCGAGGGATGGACATTGAGCGGGTCAACATCGTCTTTAACTACGACATGCCTGAGGACTCGGACACCTACCTGCACCGGGTGAGGGCCTCACAGGCTTGTTGCTCTCCCCTGGCGGTGGGGTGGGGCTCCAGCCCTGCTTTTCCTCAAGTCCTGAGGAGGCATCTGTGGCCTGACCCTGATCCTGTCTGCCTGCAGGTGGCCCGGGCGGGTCGCTTTGGCACCAAAGGCCTAGCCATCACTTTTGTGTCTGACGAGAATGATGCCAAAATCCTCAATGACGTCCAGGACCGGTTTGAAGTTAATGTGGCAGAGCTTCCAGAGGAAATTGACATCTCCACATACAGTGAGTGCCTTGGGCTGGGCGGGGGTCTAGGGCAGAGGGTCCCTCCACGGGCCCTTCGGCTCACTGCATCCTGTCTTACAGTTGAGCAGAGCCGGTAGCCACCACGTACCCTGCCAGTCCAGAGCCGTCCACCTGGAGTCTCCCGCATGCAGCTCCACCTCCCCTTTCCAGACGCCCCTGTTCAGAAGCTATAGATTGTGTAAGAATAAACTTGTATTATGGAAGCCTGGTTCCCACACCATCTGTTTCTTGGTCGCCTCGGCCTTTCATGGACACCCTGGGCCTGGCCTCTAAGTCATCACCAGCAGTCAAGGCCATCTTCTGTATGCGTGTGTTTAATTTTAAGTGTCAACATTGAAAAGTTTAAACATAAAAACACATTACACAACATCCACAACCTTCATAACAGTGAGAACCTCCCGCCTGGCCAGGCAGGGCAGGCCTCTGTACCGTGAGCCTCAGGCAGTGGCCCTAAGGGGCCCTGCTGTGGGGCCTCTGACCAATCATCAGTCTTAGCTTAAGAGGGAAGCTGAGCCCCAGCGCCTAGTCTCTGCAGCAAAGACACAAGAGGAAAAGGCTAGGCCGGGACAAGAGCCCTCAGTCTGTCCCGAGTGCTGGCCACAGGTGCCTTGGCAACAGGCCGGAGCCCTGGGCCAGCCTGTCCCCACCCTGAGTCCTAAGGTAGGGGAGAGAGGCAGCCAGCAGCAGGACCAGCGGTTCCACCCCACTGGGTGTCCTGGGCTTGGGTGCCAGACTATAGCTGCCACTCCCTCCTGGTGGCACACGTAGGCCCAAGGAGGGAGCAGAGTGGTGGATGGAGGGAGGACGGATGGTCTTCGTGTGCAAAGCTGCTGCGGCCACAGGAGCTGCTGGCCCGTCCAGAGCGGTGCGTCCTCACATGCCAGACTCTGACGCCCTGAGGGCCTGGAGAGGAGAGCCTGGTGAGGCTTAAGCCAGCCCTGGTGTCTTCCTGCCCACACACCCGCCTCAGGCACAGCCCCTTACCCGTGTCTGATTGTGGCCGGTGCCAGACGTACTGGAGGTGAATTCTGAGTACTTGCTCCCCCCAGCAACTAGGCAGGCCCACTTCCGGTACTCCTCCCGAACCTGCCGGCCCAGGACACCCAGTCAGGCCAGGAGCAGACCCTGGGACCCTGCATGCCCTTCCCATGCTCTGCCCTCAGCCCCACCTTGGTGTTTTTATGGGTTTTTTTTGAGATCGGGTCTCCCTGTCACCCAGGCTAGAGTGCAGTGGCGCCATCATAGCTCACTGCAACCTGGAACTCCTGGGCCCATGTGATCCTCCTGTCCCAGCCTCCTGAGAAGCTGAGGTTACTGGTATTCACCACTGCACCTGGCTGTCTGAATTTTTTGTAAAGACAGGGTCTGGTTATGTTGCCCAGGCTGGTCTCGAACTTCTGGGCT
The DNA here is from genome assembly GCA_963573385.1 of Cacajao melanocephalus. Classification (NCBI taxonomy): domain Eukaryota; kingdom Metazoa; phylum Chordata; class Mammalia; order Primates; family Pitheciidae; genus Cacajao; species Cacajao melanocephalus. The sequence continues at coordinate 28,768 of CAUYLG010042278.1, forward strand.
CAAGCAGTCCTCCCCCCTCGGACTCCTAAGTAGGTGGGAGGATGACAGGCATGCGCCACCGTGCCCGGGCCCCCACCTTCTTGTTGAGCAGGCAGTGCAGCACGTAGAGGAAGGCGCCCTGCAGGCAGTTGAGGACGGTGAACACATAGGTGAGCATCAAGCTCCGACTGTCAAAGATGAACAGGCCAAACGCCCAGGTGCAGCCCAACAGGAAGAGCTGTGCGATGGCCGTGACGGTCAGCACCCTGCGGGGAGGGGGTTGCAGTGTGGGCCCCCACCTCACCTCCAGCTTCACGCCCCTCGTCCTGGCCCCGCCTCCAGGTCCTCCCAGCCCCTCTTCTCACCTCGCCTGCTTTAATTTCTTCATGTCTGGATTGATTTCAGAAAACTTCTGAGTGAGCTTCCAGACAGTCGTCACGAAGATGACAGCATTGCACTGGGCAGGGAGCAGATTGTGGGTTAGAGGGTGGGAGAGATGGTCCAGCCAGGTCTGGGCCCTTGGCGCTTGAAGGGGGAGTGGGTACTTACCAAAATGATGAATGCCACAGGTCCCAGGAAGCTCCAGAGGAAGCCCTGCTCAAAGTCCAACCAGCAGCTGGGACGGAAGGGAGGGGTCCCATCAGTGTCCCAGGAAGCCAGGAGCAGAACCCAGGGCAGCGGGGCATGGTACCCCGCCCTCCCCCTGCCCCACCTCACTGCACTCACTATCTAGGGCGGCCGTAGCCCTTGCTGTAGACGGCAGCGGAGACGCCCACGATGAGCAGGGGCACGCCGTAGCCGATCAGGCAGAGCCAGCGCGTACTCAGGCCCTGGCCCTGGAACACGCGCACCACAAGAAAGTAGAGCTCCAGGCCTTCGAGGCTCATCCAGCAGAAGGCGGCCAGGAAACAGTAGTGCAGGAGCCCGGCCACCAGGCGGCAACGCAGCCCCACCTGCAGGGCGGGGACGGAGAGGCGGGGCGATGTCAGCGAGGGGCGGGGCATACGAGGCCAGAGCAGACGGGGGAGTGGGCGGGACCACGGCCGAAGGGTGGGCGGGTCTGGGGTAGGGCCAGGCTCTCTCAGGGCCCACCCCCAACAACGCTCATAGAAGCCAGCGGGTACTCCGGGCAGGGCCAGGCGGCTCCAAAGGCAGAGCCCTTAATTTTTTTTTTTTTTTTTTAAAAGATGGGGTTTCACCATATTGATCAGGCTGGTCTCGAACTCCTGACCTCAGGTGATCCGCCCACCTCAGCCTCCCAAAGTGCTGGGATTACAGGCGTGAGCCACCGCGCCCGGCGGCAGAGCCCTTAAAGAGACAACCCGACCCCCCCGGCTGGCGGGGCCAGATCCCTGGCAGGGGCGGGGCCCCAAGCCTCCAGGGCCCGCCTCCCCGACCGAGCCCCGGGAGTGGGCGGGGCTAACCCCTCCCAGGCCTCCCTGACCCAGAGCTCAGGTGGGAGCGGGACGGGACCTCACCTGGCCGCCTTCGTTCTCGATGCCGGCCAGGAAGATGGTGGAGCCCACGAAGAGGCAGATGCAGAGGTGCAGGTGTATGGTGGTGCGCGAGCCCTGGATGGGCCGCACCAGCAGGAAGGTAAGGATGCACAGCAGCAGGCAGAAGAGTGACAGCGCCAGTCCCACCCTGGTGATCAGGGTCAGCTTCCAGTCCTAGGAGCAGCACCGGGTGCTCAGGGTTCCTTCAGGGCCTGAGGCCTTCCTGCCCTCTTTGTGGTCCCTTTTTCCCCCACACTCTGACGGGCCCACCTTCTGACCTCCTCCCTTGTCCCTCCTATATCTGGCCACACTTACCAGCTGGTAGGTGAGTCTAGAGATTTCACATTTTTGTGCTTGCCGGGCCTTTGGCCTGGACCACAGGCGCCCCCCTTCTCTGCCTGATTAATTAGTTTTCGACAAGGCCCAGCTTAATTATGGATTCTACTGAAGTCACAAACAGCGGTGCTCCAGGCTGGGAGTGGTGGCTCTCGCCTGTGATCCCAGCACTTTGAGGGGGTGAGGTGGACGGATCACCTGAGGTCAGGAGTTCGAGACCAGCCTGCCCAACATATTGAAACCCTGTCTCTACTAAAAATACAAAAATTAGCCGGGCGTGGTGGTGTGCACCTGTAATCCCAGCTACTCGGGAGGCTGAGGCAGGATAATTTTTTGAACCGGGGAGGCAGAGGTTGCAGTGAGCCAAGATCACATCACTGCACTCCAGCCTGGGCGATAGAGCAAGACTCTGTCTCAAAAATATAATAAAGAAAAGAGGCTGGGCTGGGTGGCTCATACCTGTAATCCTAGCACTTTGGGAGGCCAAGGTGGGCAGATCACCTGAGGTCAGGAGTTCAAGACTAGCCTGGACAACATGGTGAAACCCGGTCTCTACTAAAAATACAAAACCTTAGAAAACGAGTTTTCAAAGAAAAAAAAAAATACAAAACTTTTCCAGGCATGGTGGTGGCAGGCCTGTAATCCTAGCTACTCCAGAGGCTGAGGTGGGAGAATGACTTGAACCCAGGAGGCGGGGCTTGCAGTGAGTCAAGATCCCACCACTGCACTCTAGCCTGGGCGACAGAGTAAGACTCCGTCTCAAAAAAAATAAAAGAAAGTGGTGCTCCCTTGGAATGCTCTACACGGGGGGCTTTTAGTGACGTCTTGCAGCTGGTACAGGATGGATAGGCAGAGGAGCCACTGGCCGTACCCAGTGTACAGTCGCAGGGTCGCAGAGAAGAGGCCAAGGGAAGAGGCTGCGAGGGGGGTGACATGGGGACACCTGGGCTGTGCAACCCTGCAGATGTATCTGAGCAACCAGTGGGGCTCCATGGAGAACTGGCTGCCTGTCTGGTTGCAGCTGGACCTTGTCACCTGTGGGTGCTTGAGGATGGCCCCAGCTGCTCACCTCCACGTCGTAATGAGCCATGAGGATGGCAAAGCTGCTCAGGTGGCTGCATTGGCAGGTGGTGCTGCCGTTCTTGCTGCCCAGCACCTGGCAGCCCTCGGTGGCCCAGTGCCCTCCCCTGTTGCTGTCACTCTTCCAGAAGGCACAGATCAGCTCCTGCCGTGGCCCGGGTGTCACGTCCTGTGGGCAGATGAGGGTGGTCAGAGAGGTTGGCCTGGAGTTCACTCTTAGGTCCTGGGCTTGGCTGAGCACAAGAGGGCTGTTTTTCACTAATGAGCATTTACTGAGCGCCTACTGAATGTAACAGGTTTGGAGACACAGCAGTGAACAGGGCAGACACAAGTACTTACCCTTGTGAGGTTGACATTAGAGTGGGAGAGATGGCTGGGCACAGTGGCTCATGCCTGTAATCCCAGCACTTTGGGAGACCAAGGCAGGAGGATCATAAGGTCAAGAGATCAAGACCATCCTGGCTAACATGGTGAAACCCCATCTCTACTAAAAATACAAAAATTAGCTGGGTGTGGTGGCGCGTGCCTATAGTCCCAGCTACTTGGGAGGCTGAGGCTGGAGAATCGCCTGAACCCGGCAAGCAGAGGTTGCACTGAGCTGAGATTGCACCACTGCACTCCAAGCCTGGCAACAGACTAAGATCCCAACTCGAAAAATAATAATAATAAAAATAAATGAAAGAAAATAAAATAGGCGGGGTGCAGTGGCTCACGCCTGTAATCCCAGCACTTTGGGAGGCCGAGGCAGGCGGATCACCTGAGGTTGGGAGTTCAAGGCCAGCCTAACATGGAGAAACCTTGTCTCTGCTAAAAATACAAAAATTAGCCGGGCCTGGTGGCGCATGCCTGTAATCCCAGCTACTCAGGAGGCGGAGGTTGCAATGAGCCGAGATCGCACCATTGCACTCCAGCCTGGGCAACAAGAGCGAAACTCTGTCTCAAAAATAAAATAAATAAAGTAAGTAAATAAGTAAGTAATGAGGTTAGGAAAGGCCCAAATGGGGTCAGAAACACGTGGGGGAAGAGCCTCCCAGGCAGAGGCCCAGCACGTACAAAGGCCCTGGGTTCTCTTTGAGGAAGGAACAGAGTGAGCAGAGACCTTGGCTCCGGGGCGAGCAGGAGGGTCTCTTCCTGCCTCCCCACCAGAGGACTCAAGGTGGGAGAAGGCGAAAAGGATGGGGGAGCTGAGTTCCTTGGTGTTGTTGTGGCTCAGAAAGACGGAGTTGACGGCTGAGAGGCGTGTGAGTTGAACGCCACGGAGGTTGCTTTCGTATATCTCTTCCAGCTCGGCTTGCTTCTTGGAATCCAGGTCCAAGGAAGCGTTGGCCAGCAATGTCGTCATGTTCCGGATGGAGAGGATGCCCACCATGGCGGAGCCTGGGGAACAGACAAGCTCGCTGCCCACTCCTGCCATCCTCCTCCCATGCTCTATCCTCCCTCCCAAGATGGCCCAACTCAGGCTCAGCCAATGCACCACGATGACACCAGCAGCCCCTCCCGATGGGTCAGTTTCCAGTTATTCCTGTGTGTGTGTGTGTGTGTGAGAGAGAGTTTCGCTCTTTCGCCCAGGCTGGAGTACAATGACACAATCTCAGCTCACTGTAACCTCCACTCCCAGGTTCAAGCAATTCTCCTGCCTTAGCCTCCCAAGTAGCTGGGATTACAGGCACGTTCTACCACACCTGGCTAATTTTTGCATTTTTAGTAAAGACAGGGCTTCACCATGTTGGCCAGGCTGGTCTCGAATTCCTGTTCTCAGGTGATCCGCCCGCCTCAGCCTCCCAAAGTGCTGGGATTATAGGTGTAAGCTACCTCGCCTTCGTGCTGGGCCTTTTTTTTTTTTTTTTTTTTTTTAAGACAAGGTCTCCATCTTGTCACCCAGGCTGGGGTGCACATGGCACGATCTCAGACCACTGCAACCTCCGCCTCCCGGGTTCAAGCGATTCTCCTGCCTCAGCCTCCTGAGTAGCTGGGACTACAGGCACCTGCTACCATGTCCAGCTAATTTTTATATTTTTAGTAGAGACAGGGTTTCACCATGTTGGCCAGGCTGGTCTTGAACCCCTGACCCCAGGTAATCCACCTGTCTTGGCCTCCCAAAATGCTAGGATTACATGCATGAGCCACCGTGCCTGGATTTTTTTTTTTTTTTTTTTGGTCTCACTCTGTCTCCCAGGCTGGAGTGCCTTGGCGCAATCAGAGCTCACAGCAGCTTTGACTTCCTGGGATCAATTGATCCTCCCCACTCAGCCTCCCGAGTAGCTGGGACTATAGGCACATGCCACCACACCTGGCTAATTTTTGTATTTTTTCTAGTAACAGGGTTTCACCGTGTTGCCCAGGGTGGTCTAGAACTTCTAATGTCAAGTGATCTACCCACCTCGGCCTCCCAAAGTGCTGGGATTTGCAGGTGTGAGCCACTGTGCCCAGCCAGTTGTTCCATATTCTGAACTTCCCCCTAGCCCCATCCCAGCTCCTCCATCCCTCTCCCACGGGCTCCCGCTCCAGACCGCTGCTGGTACCAGTGTTCTCGGCTCCACCTGCCACAGCCCAGTTCAGCTTCATGCGTGCGTTGCTCTGACCCATAGTGACGTTCTTGTCCCCCGGCTCCTGGATCATCAGGGTCAGCTCTGAGGGGAGAGGGGCAGTCATTGCGACCCTAGGTACCAGGTGGGGCCCAGGGCTGGGGAAGGGCAGGCCAAGGCCTCACCTGTGTTCGAAGGGGAAAGGTAGGTGAAGGGGCCTTTAGGGAGGGTCTTGGCCAGGATTCTCAGGACATCTTCAAGGTTCGAGAGCAGCTGGGTGGCTATGAGGTGCCGGACAGGTGGGGCCAGGGCCTCGATGTCCCCAGGGGCTTCCATCAGTTCATCCACCAATTTGATGAGGTTCTAGGGGGTGGTGGGTGACAGAATCGCTGGAGCATCGGACCACGGGGGTTGCCTGAAGGACCTGGATCTCACCCCCAACCAGGGGACACACCTCCCTGGAGACCCACAGGCACAAGGGAGTCACTGAGACGACGCAGCAACCAGAAAACAAGCGGCAGATTGAGTATGCGCCTGCGCACATGTAGGAATCTCAGCGCTTACCGCTGCTCGGGCACAAGCTGCCTGCCATGCTGTTTTGTCTTTCTGTTCTTTTTTCTTTCTCTCTTCCTTATTTTTTTTTTTAAAGACGGGGTTTCACCATGTTGGTCAGGCTGGTCTTGAACTCCTGACCTCAGGTGATCTGCCCGCCTTGGCCTCTTTTTTTTTTTTTTTTTTAGCAAGTCTCGCTCTGTCGCCCAGGCTGGAGTGTGGTGGCGCAATCTTGTCTCATGGCAACCTCCGCCTCCTGGGTTCAAGCCATTCTCCTGCCTCAGCCTCCAGAGGAGCTGGGACTACAGGCGCGTGCCACCATGCCCAGCTACTTTTTTGTATTTTTGGTAGAGATGGGATTTTACCGTGTTAGCCAGGATGGTCTCGAAATCCTGACCTCCAGTGATCCACCCACCTTGGCCTCCCAAAGTGCTGGGATTCCAGGCATGAGCCACCGCGCCCGGCCCTTTTTTTCCTTTTTTTTTTCTGAGACAGGTTCTCACCGTCGCCCAGGCTGGAGCGCAGTGGCGTGATCACAGCTCACTGCAGCCTCCGCCTCTCAGACGCAAGCAGTCCTCCCATCTCAGCCTTCTGAGTAGCTGGGACTACAGGAGCGTGCCACCACATCTGGCTAGTTTTTGTTACTTATTTATTTATTTTGAGACAGAGTTTCACTCTTGTCACCCAGGCTGGGGTGCAGTGGCGCAATCTCATATCACTGCAACCTCTACCTCCCAGGTTGAAGCAATTCTCCTGCCTCAGCCTCCCAATTAGCTGAGAATTACAGGTGCCTGGCACTACACCCCACTAATTTTTGTACTTTTAGTAGAGATGGGGTTTCACTGTAGTTGGCCAGGCTGGTCTCAAACTCCTGACCTCAGGTCATCCACCCATCTCTGCCTCCCAAAGTGCTGGGATTACAGGCATGAGCCACTGTGCCTGGCTTTTTTTTTTTTTCTTTAAAGATGAAGTCCCGGCCATGCCACCCTGAATGCGCCCAATCTCATCTGATCTCGGAAGCTAAGCAGGGTCAGGTCTGGTTGAGAAAAGAAAAGAAAACCTTTGCCAGCGTGGTGGCTCAGGCCTGTAATGCCAGCACTTTGGGAGGCTGAGGTGGGCGGATCATGAGGTCACAAGATAGAAACCATCCTGGCCAACGTGGTGAAACCCCGTCTCTAAAAATACAAAATTAGCCGGGCGTGGTGGTACGTGCCTGTAATCCTAGCTACTTGGGAGGCTGAGGCAGGAGAATCGCTTAAACCAGGGGGTCAGAGGTTGCAGTGAGCTGAGATCGCACCACTGTACTCCAGCCTGGTGACAGAGCGAGACTCCGTTTAAAAAAAAAAAAAGGCAGAGTCTCGCTGTGTCACCAGGCTGGAATGTGATGGTGCAATCTCAGGTCACTGCAGCCTCCACCTCCCAGGTTCAAGCAGTTTTCCTGCCTCAGCCTCCTGAGTGGGACTACAGGTGCATGCCACCACACCCAGCTAATTTTTGTATGTTTAGTAGAGATGGGGTTTCACCATCTTGGCCAGGCTGGTCTCGAATTCCTGACCTCATGATCCACCCACCTCAGCCTCCCAACATTCTGGGATTACAGGCGTGAGCCACCGCACCTGGCCAGCTCTGTTCTAACTCTATCTGTCCAACACTTGCAATGTATTTGAACCTGCTCTGAAGTGTAAAATACACATCAGATTTCAAAGACTTATTTTTAGAAAAAGAATACAAAATATCTCAGGGTTTAAAAAAAAATCATTCCATGTTAAGGTGGTGAATATGTTGGATCTATTGGGTTAAATGCAATCTTTTTTTTTTTTTAAGAGACGGGGTCTCACTATGTTGCCCAGGCTGGAGTGCAGTGGCTGTTCACAGACATGATCCCACTACTGATCAGCACGGGAGTTTTGACCTGCTCCGTTTCCGACCTGGGCCGGTTCACCCCTCCTTAGGCAAGCTGGTGGTCCCCCGCTCCTGGGAGGTCACCATATTGATGCCGAACTTAGTGCGGACACCCGATCGGCATAGCACACTACAGCCCAGAACTCCTGGGCTCAAGCGATCCTCCAGCCTCAGCCTCCCGAGTAGCTGGGACTACAGGCACGTGCCACCACGCCCGGCTGATGCAATCTTAATTAATTAATTTATCTGAGACAGAGTCTCACTCTGTCACCCAGGCTGGAGTGTATTGCACTATCTTGGCCCACTGCCACCTCTGCCTCCCCAGGTTCAAGTAATTCTCCTACCTCAACCTCCTGAGTAGCTGGGACTACAGGTGCCTACCACCACACTTGGCTAAATTTTTTGTTTTTGTTTTCGTTTTTGTTTTTAAGACAGGGTTTCACCATGTTAGGCTGGTCTTGAACTCTCAACCTCAGGTGATCCGCCCACCTTGGCCTCCAAAGTGCTTGGATTACAGGCGTGAGCCACCACGCCCGGCCTTTTTTTTGTTTTGTTTTTTGAGACAGAGTCTCGCTCTGTCACCAGGCTGGAGTGTAGTGATACGATCTCAGCTCACTGCAACCTCTGCCTCCCGGGATCAAGCGATTCTCCTGCCTCAGCCTCCTGAGTAGCTGGGATTACAGGCATGCACCACCACACCCAGCCAATTTTTGTATTTTTAGTAGAGATGGGGTTTTGCCATGTTGGCCAGGCTGGTCTCAAACTCCTGACCTCGTGATCTGCCTACCTCAGCCTCCCAAAGTGCTGGGATTGTAAGCCTGAGCCACTGTGCCCGGCCAGGAAGACTTCTATAAGGCTTACTATGTGTCAGGCACTGTTCTCTGAGCCTTACTTCTATGAGTTTATTTACGCTTCACACTGACTATATGAAAGAGGCACCATTTTTATGCCTGTGTTGCAGATGAGGAAACTGGCCAGGCACAGTGGCTCATGCCTGTGACCCCAGCACTTTCGGAGGCCAAGGCAGGAGGATCGCTTAAGCCCAGGAGTTCAAGAGCAGCCTGGGCAACATAACAAGACCCCATCTATAAATAAATTAATTATCAATAAATTAGCCAGGAATAGTGCTACATGCCTTTGTCCCAGCTACTTGGGAGGCTGAGGTGGGAGGATCACTTGAGCCTGGGAGATCGAGGCTGCAGTGAGCCACAGTCCCGTCACTGCCCTCTAGACTGGGCAACAGAGCCAGACCCTTTCTCAAAAAGCAAGCAAACAAACAAACACAAACAAACAAAAAGAAACCACAACCCAAAAGCAGATGAGGAAACTGAGGCCCAGAGAGGGCGAGTCACTTGCTTGAGGTCACACAGCAAGAAGTGGCGATGGGGGGATTTGAACTCCTGTGGGGGAATTTGAACTCCAGGTTCTTAAGTGCTGCACTCTATTGCCATTATACCCGGGGTGTGTGTGTGTGTGTGTGTGTGTGTGTCTTCTCATTTCTGGGTGTATATGTGTTTGTGTACGTACTGTTTGTGGTGTGTCTATGTTATGTGAATGTGTGTGTCTCACTAGAGGCCCCTGCTTGGGTTGGGCACTCTCTCCGGCTATATCGAAGCCTCCTCCTGCTTTTTTTTTTTTTTTTAAGACAGAGTCTTGCTCTGTCGCCAGGCTGGAGAGCAGTGGCACGATCTCGGCTCACTGCAACCTCTGCCTCCTGGGTTCAAGCGATTCTTCTGCCTCAGCCTCCTGAGTAGCTGAGACTACAGGCGCGTGCCGCCACACCCAGCTCATTTTTTGTATATTTAGTAGAGATGGGATTTCACTGTGTTAACGAGGATGATCTCAATCTCCTGACCTTATGATCTCCCCGCCTCAGCCTCCCAAAGTGCTGGGATTACAGGCGTGAGCCACGGTGCCCAGCCTCCCCCAGCTGCTTATACCCTAGGGGAGGTCTTGCCCTTACCTGGATGGTGTCCTTGGCTGAGCTCAGCTTGAAGTTTCTGTCCAGATCCTGGACTTTGTTGAGGAAGCGAGAAAGCGTCTGCAGAGAGGGGAGATGCGGGGCTCAGAGAGCTTTGACAGTGGGTGGGAAGTTTCGGACGAGAGTGTGGATGGAGTTCCCACCCCCGGGTCCCTGCGGGGTCCACTCACCTGGCTGTGGACTCCAGGGGGCAGGGTCCACGTGGGGAAAGTCATGTCTGTAGGGAAAAAGACAAGCGGCTCACTAGGTGGGAGAGTGTCTGTGTGTGTGTTCGGGGTTGGCGAGCTTCTGGGGTCAGGTCTTACCTTCACAGACAGTCTCCTTTTGGTTGTTCCGGATTCCGTGTTTGGGCTTCCAGCCTGGGCGGCAGCGGCAGTTATATGAACCCACGGTGTTGAAGCAAATGGTGGAGCTGTCACACCGATGCTGCCCGGAGCTGCACTCGTCCACATCTGAGGGCACAGGAGGGGGTCAGGCCCTGTCCCAGCCTGGAGAGGGTCCTGTCTCCTGTCCGTGCCCCCACCTCGTTCTTCCCGCATTAGTGCCCGCCTTGGAGTGGTGGATGGTAGGTTATGGAAGCGTGGAGAGACCTGGGCCCCATGAAGATGTGCGGGTTATGAAAACAGTGAAACGCCTTCCTCCCAGGGAGTCATCAGCTGCTGCCTGGGGTCCCCCTGAGCCTCCCCCTCAGTACCCCAGCTCCTTCTCCGGGACCCCTGCTCTTTTCTCATCTAGCCTCAGAAGAATGAACGCCTGGCACAGCCAGGTGCCTCCAGCGTTCATTCTGCTCAGTTTGTGTGGGCGCCGTGGAACATGTGATCAGATGTTTGTGGGTCTCTGGGAACGTGGGATCTGAGCTCTCGACCTTCACAGATGGTATTGTTTGGGCCACTGGGGGACCCTGGAATCGGCTGCCAGCCCGGGCGGCAGTGGCACTGATAGCTGCCCACTTTGTTGAAGCAGTGGGTGGAGTTGTGGCATGGGTTTTTTCCAGAGGTGCATTCGTTCACATCTGAGGACAAAGTCAGAGGGTCAAACCCGGTCCCCGACCAGCCCAGGCCTGCCCTCCACTCACTGTACCCACTCTCTGTCTTTTCATTGCCCCAGACTGAACACCATTATTTCAGATGCCGCCACTTGGTGACCTTCAACTTCACCTTCAAAGCATTTATGATGGTCTCCCTACAAGAAGGGCACAGCAGGGACCATGGTCCCCAGTTTATAGGAGGTGAAACCAAAAGGGAAACTGAGTCATGAGAGCTGGACTTCCATGACTAAAAGCTAAAATCTCTCACCTGCTCCCTCCCTCACTGTGGTGGAGGTTCTTTTTCTTAGAACTGGAAGTGACACCTTCTTCCACTCGCATGTGACAGATGAGGAAGGGGCGAGGTCTGGGGGTACCACAAGGGCACTCTGGTCCCCGGAAGTCCTGCCACCTCCCTGCCATGGCGGGACCTTCCTGGGAAGTGAATGCTTAGGCAGGGGCTTAGCAGGTCCTTGGGCTTGTGGGAACCTGCGGATCTTCTCCCTCCTCCTCGGCGGCTTTGTGGGACCTGCCTTGGTTCCATCCCAGCTCCTGTCCAGCCTCAGAGCCTTCTCCCAGGGCCTCTACCTTGGCAGAGTTTCGGGTCCTCGGGGTTGGGCTCAAAGCCAGGCAGGCACTGGCAGGCGTAGCTGCCGAGGGTGTTGGTGCAGGTGCTGTTGCTTTTACAGACTCTTGGCCTCTGCTGACATTCGTCCACGTCTGCAAGAGGAAGGAGAGGGTGAAGATGCCCGTAGCTATGAGCAGCTTTCGGGGCTGTGGGTCCGCCACGTTTCCTGGCACGGAAGCATCTGGAAGGCACCACTGTCTCCTCCCTTTTCCAATCCACACAGAGGCGTCCTATGGTGAGCACGGTGGCCCAGGCCCTCTGTTGTCCAGATGTGGCTGGAAGCAGCCGAGTCCTCCCCCTCTCCTCTGCCTTCCTGGGCAGCTCCCAGCTGGGGTGTCCCAGCCTGAGGATTCAGGGCAAAGGCTAGGGTGGGGCCTTCCTGAGAACCAAATGCAGGGACGTGCCGTGCACCCAGGCAGGACGCATCTTGGCTCCCAACGGTGGCCCTGGGCCCGACTCCCCCAGGATGGCAGCTTGCTGGCGGAATTCTCAGAATCCCGGTGGCCCTAGCAGGATGGCATTCTCCCATCCACACCAGCTCTGAGAGCCCAGCTTCATGGGCAGGGACCAAGACCCCTCCTGAGCCAGAGCCCCCGCGATGCGGCTCAACAGCAGGGGTAGGGAGAGCCAGGGATGCTGCGGGACAGGCCAGGGCCGCCCGGAGAGTGGACAGGAGGCTGGGGTGGACAGCAGGGGCTGAGGTCCAGCCAGGCAGCCCGAGTCTACAAAGATGCTTTTTTCTGATCCCCAGGAAGGGATCCACGGACAAGGGACTGGCAGGAGATGGTGAGAATCCACATCTGAGCAGAGCTGGCCGCGAGCGAGGGCCGTGAGCGAGGGCTTGGTAGCCGGAGAGGGTGCGGGTGCTGATGGGTGAGGGCTGGCAGATGAATTTTTCCTCTCGTTCTTTGTCATTCCCCCGGGGGTGGAAAGCTGTGGGGCCTGCTGAATGGGGTTCAGGCGTCCGTCTCTGTCCCTGAGCGGTCCAGACCAGGACTGACCTCGGGAGAGGATCAGGCCGGGGCAATGGCCCTCAGTGACGTTCTCTCTTGCCGTCTAGTCCAGACTGGAGCTGCTTCCTTCATCCAACCTCCGAGTGCGGTTTTTTGTTTTTTTTGAGATGGCTTCTTGCTCTGTCATCCAGGCTAAAGTACAGTGATTTGATCTCAGCTCACTGCAACCTCTGCCTCCCGGGTTCAAGCGATTCCCTGCCTCAGCCTCTTGAGTAGCTGAGATTACCGGCACTGGCCACCTCGCCCAGCTAATTTTTGTATTTATTATTATTATTTTTTTTTTTATTAAATAAAGATGGAGTTTCACCATGTTGGCCAGGCTGGTCTTAAACTCCTGACCTCAGGTGATCCACCCACCTCAGCCTCCCAAAGTGCTAGGATTACAGGCGTGAGCCACCGCGCCCGGCTTAATTTTTGTATTTTTAGTAGAAACAGCGTTTCACCATGTTGGTCAGGCTGGTCTCGAACTCCTGACCTCAGGTGATCCTTCCACCTTGGCCTCCGAAAGTTTTAGAATTACAGGCATGAGTCACAGCTCCCAGCACGCTGAGTGCATTTGTGGGGTTGATGTCACCCTGCTCACCCCTGGCCACAGCATCCTCCCAAGCCTCGGTCATTGGAGGTGCCTTCAAGTTCAGAAATTATCAGAGTGGGTCAGGGTGGAGCCTTGGGTGGGGAAATGAACTAAGGCTAAATGGCCAGGAAAACGGTCAGGAGGCATCTTCTTCAGGCAAGTTGTCCTGTCCTTGAGATTCCCTCCTCCTGAGTTTCTGGACAGGGTTTTGGGGTTGATTATGGTAGGGGTAGGGGTCAGAGGGGTTCCCGGTGTGGCTGAGGCTGTGTGAGCCCCAGTGGCGGCAAGTCTCATCCTGGCAGTCCCCGGCAATGGCGAAGAGGACAGATACTGTGCTGGAATGCACCATGCCACGCCATGTCGTGAGCTCGTTAAATATCCTGAGTGCCAACCCCCTTTTATTTTGTGCAAATAAGGTGCCAGAGGGGCAGGGAGATGTTCTCAGCTTCTGGAAGTGACCCCCTCTGGAGGGTCCTGAGTCTCGGGATTAGGATAAGCACGGGTGATCAGGTGTCTAGGACACCCCTGAGATGCCCGGAGACAGTGGGTGAGGAGTCGAGGGAGCTGCCCCAGGTCTCCGGCCCCGATGTCAGACGCCCCATGGGCTGTGATGCCGGGTGTGTGTGTCCTCAGGTGCGGTAGCGAAACCTGGAGTGCTGAGGGTTAAAGCGAGGGCCCAGGTCTCTCTGAGCTTCTCACCTCTGGTGGTAGGTCTTACTCCAAACCAGCAGCTGTCTCCATCACCTGCCTTGATGTCCGTGGAGGTCTCTCTAACACCTAAGCCCTGCTGTCCATGTCTCTGCCCAGCTGCCTGACTGAGTACCCCTCTCTCAGCCCAGGCCTGTTTCTAACACAGCAACACACCTCCTCCATAATCACAACCACCATCCCATGCAGGGGGCTCACAGCATCAGGGGGGCAGCATCCCTAGCCATGGCACCTTGGGAGGGTACCATGATTGCCAAGTACAGTTGTGCAGGTTGCTCACTGCACAAAGGTATTGGGCCAATGAGATGAGCAGGGGCTGAAAATCAGTCCACTCTTTGTTTGCCAAATGTGTCCACTGGGAGAGGGGAGTCTTTTTCCAATTCACACGAAGACTCTGTCCTCTGGTCAGGTCACATGCGTGTGGAACCACACAATGTCCACTTGCAAGGGGCTCCTGGGGCTAGCAGTGTGGCAGGCAGAAGCCTCCTGCTGGGATCCACGCAGGTGCACGTCCCAGGTTCACGGATCTCTGCCTTGTCTCCCACCCTACCTCCCTCTTTGTTCCTCTGCCTGAATGCTAGGCAGGAGGGGTGGGGCTGGGGTCGGGGCTGCGGGCCCTTTCTTCTCCCTACAGTCCTGAGTCTCATCACCTCCCAGCTCTGCCCCAGTCCTCTTCCTGATCTTAGTAGCCTGCACTAACTCCCTCTTTTGGAATGAGTCGCGGCTCCCAGCTGCCCACTGCTGGCTCCCATCTGCCCCAGTGGATCTTGGAAGCCCCTCCCCTGCCCGACCGGCTTCCTTGGAAGACAGGCAAAGCCTGGAGCCCCAGTTTCTCTTGGCCTGAGCCGGTGCCTCAAGCAAGACCATAGCAAAGGTTGCGTGCCTCTGTGCAGGGTTGCAGCCTCACATCTGCTCTCTGATCCTCGCACCCTAGGGAAACCTATGCTGGGGCCGCATCAGATCAGAATTGCAATAAAAACCCAACAGTCATCTGATAGAGCTCCTTCTGCAAGCCAGGAGCTGTTGCGTGTTTTTTCTTTAACTGAGACGGAGTCTCGCTCTGTCACCTAAACTGGAGTGCAGTGGCGCAAACTCGGCTCACTGCAACCTCCACCGCCCGGGTTCAAGCAATTCTTGTGCCTCAGCCTCCCAAGTAGCTGGGACTACAGGCATGTGCCACCACCTCCAGCTAACTTTTGTATTTTTAGTAGAGACAGGGTTTCACCATGTTGGCCAGGCTGGTCTCCAACTCCTGACCTCAGATGATCCACCTGCCTTGGCCTCCCAGAGTACTGGGATTACAGGTGTGAGCCACTGTGCCTGGCCTGTTAAGTGCTTTTATAATACCATTTACTGTCCCAGCGACTCTACGAGATAAATGCCATTACTCTCCTTTTACAGATGGGTAAACTGAGGTGCAGGGATGTTAAAGTAACTTGTGCAAGGTCATAAGTTTAACAAAGCTCTTTTTGTTGTTATCTTTAAAAGATAAGGACTCAGGCTGGGCATGGTGGCTCAGGACTTGAGAGGCTAAGGCATGAGAATGGCTTGAAGAGGTTGCAGTGAGCTGAGATTGCACTACTGCATTCCAGCCTGGGTGACAGTGAGACTCCATCTCAAAAGCAAGTAAAAGATAAGGACTCTTTCTTCCCCCTGTCTCTCTCTCTATATGTTACCCAGGCTGGTCTTGAACTCCTGGCCTCAAGTGAAGTGATCCTCCTACCTTGGCCTCCCAAAGTGTTGGGATTACATGTGTGAGCCATGGCACCCAACCTATCTTTTTTCTTTTATTTTCTGAGACGGAGTCTCGCTCTGTCACCCAGGCTGGCACACAGTGGCACAAGATTGGCTTACTGCAACTTCTGCCTCTTGGATTCAAGTGATTCTCCTGCCTCAGCTTCCTGTAGCTGGGGTTACAGGCACACGCCACCACATCCAGCTAATTTTTGTATTTTTAGTAGAGACAGGATTTCACCATGTTGGTCAGTTTGGTCTCAAACTCTTGACCTCATGATCCACCTGTCTTGGCCTCCCAAAGTGCTGGGGTTACAGGCGTGAGCCACCACACCTGGCCAGTTCTTTTTTTATTTAATGTTTTTAATTTTTTGATATTTAAAAATCCTGCCTCCAAGAAAGCTTTGGTTTGATTTTTTTTTTTTAAGAGACAGGATCGTGCTTGCTCTGTCACTCAGGCTGGAGTGCAGTGGTGTCATCATGGCTCACTGCAGCCTTGACCTCCCAGGCTCAAGCAATCCTCCCACCTCAGCCTCCTGAGTATCGCGGACTACAGGTGCCGGCCACTATACTTGGCTAATTAATTTTTTTTTTTGGTATTTTTTGGGGGTTTCACCATGTTGGCCAGGCTGGTCTTGAACCCCTGCTCAAGCAATCTACCTGCCTTGGCCTCCCAAAGTCCTGGGATTACAAGCATGAGCCACTGCACCTGCCAATATTCATATTTTTTATAGGGGTGGGATCTTGCTATGTTGCCTGGCCTGGTCTTCAACTCCTGGCCTCGAGAGATCCTCCCGCCTCAGCCTCCCAAAGCGCTGGGATTAAAAGCGTGATAATGTTATCACATCTCACATGTGGGCAGTGGTTTCTGAATAAGTACCCTGGCCAGCGTCACACACGTGGTCATCAGGATTTGGCCCAGGCAGCTGGTCCCAGAGTCAGCCCTTAATCCTCACGTTACTCTGCCTCTCTGGGCTGGTGGGGCAGGTACGTGCACACCTGTCCCATCTCAGACCCCAGGCACTGACCCTATAAGCAAGACCCTGCTCTCTGGAAGCTGCCAGAATGGCTCTGGTGACCCTAAACCTCATGGATGGAGTGTCAGAGGACATGGGGTGTTTCTTACCTTGACATGTGTTCTGGCTCTCATTCTTGAATGTTTTTGGCCCAGAAGCACGCTCATATCCCAGGCTGCACATGCAGTAGTAGCTTCCCTCCGTGTTCACGCAGTCTGAGAATTTTCCACATGACACGTTGAATGGTGGCACACACTCGTTTATGTCTGGAACACAACAGGACAGGGAGTCACCTCCCAAAGATGTGAGTTCCCTCAAGGCAGAGGCCCCCGTCCTGACTCCCCAACATGGGACCTGCTGCTTCATATCTTATGGAAAGAATCTCAAGTTGCATTGCACAGGCTGTGCTGCAGCTGGAGCAAGCCATTCCTGAAGACCACACTTGATCTCAGTTCTCTGGCTGGCATTCTAGATTTGGACATGGTAGACAGCGCTGAGGTAGGGGATGGGCAGGAAGCTCCACATCCCCCTCCGTGGTCTTTCTGTAGAAAATTAAACCCCATCACAGCCAGGTGAGGTGGCTCACACCTATACCACTAGCACTTTGGGAGGCCAAGGCCAGCAGATCATCAGAGGTCAGGAGTTCAAGACCAGCCTGGCCAACATGGCGAAACCTGATCTCTACTAAAAATACAAAAATTAGCCAGGCATGGTGGTGGATACCTGTCATCTCAGCTACTCAGGAGGCTCAGGCAGGAAAATTGCTTGAACCTGGGAGGTGGAGGTTGCAGTGAACTGAGATCGGGCCACTGCACTCCAGCCTGGGTGACAGGGTGAGACTCTGACTCAAAAAAAGAAAAAAGAAGGAAAAAGAAGGAAGAAAAAAACATGGCCAGAATGTACCTTCTCCCCAGTCTTAAGGGTAAACTGAGGCACAGACCCACGAATCCTGAGCACCCAGCTTCTCTCTCTTCAGGAAGCGATGCCTATTCACTTCTTACTTCTCCCCCTTCATATTTTTTCCCTCCCTCCCTCCCTCCCTCCTTCCCTCCCTTCCTCCTTCACTCCCTCCCTTGCTCCGCTCCCTCCCTCTCTCCCTCTCCCTTCCTTTTCTCTTTCTTTCCCTCCCTGCCTCTCTTTTTCTTTTCTTCTCTTTTCTTTCTGTCTTTCTCTCTTGTTTGAGACAGAGTCTCGCTCTTGTCATCCAGGCTGGAGTGCAGTGGCGTGATCTCGGCTCACTGCAACCTCCACCTCCCAGATTCAAGGGATTCTTCTGCCTCAGCCTCCGGAGTAGCTGGGATTACAGGCAATCACGACCACGCCCGGTTAATTTTTTGTGTTTTTAGTATAGAGGTGAGGTTTCACCCATGTTGGTCAGGCTGGTCTCAAACTCCAGACCTCAGGTGATCCACCCGCCTCAGCCTCCCAAAGTGCTGGGATTACAGGCGTGAGCCACCGCGCCTGCTCTCTTTCTCCTTTCTCTGCCTGTGATGGTCATCTGGAAGGTGAGGCTGAGGCCCCTAATAACAACCTCTGGCCCCCACTGGCATTGGGCAATGCCTCATAATCTCAGAGGCGCCCTGCGCTGCCCCCAAGCCTCTGTACCGTCACACGTCTCCGTGAGGCTGGTGAAGAACGCAGCTGAAGATAAAGTGGTGAACCCTGGA
This sequence comes from Cacajao melanocephalus, assembly GCA_963573385.1. NCBI lineage: Eukaryota > Metazoa > Chordata > Mammalia > Primates > Pitheciidae > Cacajao > Cacajao melanocephalus. The sequence goes on from CAUYLG010042278.1 coordinate 46,983, forward strand.
TTGCAGCGACAGGCGGTGGCATTGACACACGTGGAGTTCTGAGGGCACCAACGGGCACAGTCTGCAGGAGCAGAGAGCGTGGTCAGAAGGTGAGGGGCAATGGGAGCCATAAACGGGGCCCTGGGGGAGACAGGGAGGGCGCTGAGGCTCCCGTGCCTGAGGCCTCTCTTTCCCTGGGCTGAAAGGGGCTGGGTGGGGGTCCAGGGCCCTCCCCGGGCTCTGGCTGTGGTCTGTGCTGTCTGCTCCCAGCAGACTCACCACTGGAGTTCCGGGTTTCAGCTCCCGGCAGAGTCAGCCAAACACAGAATGCTGCGAGACAGAAAGGAAAGGAGGTCAGAGGGGGCCCCAGAGCTGGGAAAGGAGGCTGAAGGGGGTGCATTTTGGGGGAGGAGGATGCTGACCCCTCTCAGGCTCACATCCTGTCAGTCGTTCAAACAGAGTGAGCAGATGTCATGTCCCACTCGGGTGCTCAAGCCAGAGAGTCTGTCACCCTGTCCCCATGGGGGTGGGTTTTTTGTTTTTGTTTTTGTTTTGGACACAGGGTCTCGCTCGGTCACCAAGGCTGGAGTGCAGTGGTGCAATCACAGCTCACTGCAGCCTCCAATTCCTAGGCTCAAGTGATCCTCTTGCCTCAGCCTCCTGAGTACCTAGGACCACAGGTGTGCACCACCATATTTTGAATTTTCTCCCTTCCTTCCTTCCTCCCTACTTCCCTCCACCCCCCCTTTCTTTCTTTCTCTTTCTTTCTTTCTCTCTCTCTCTCTCTTTCTTTCTTTTTCTTTCTTTTTCCAGAGTCTGGCTTTGTTGCCCAGGCAAGTGCAATGGTTTGATCTCAGCTCACTGCAATCTCCACCTCCCTGCAATCTCCACCTCCCGGTTTCAAGCAATTTTCCTGCCTCAGCATCCCAAGTACCTGGGATTACAGGAGCCCACCACCATGCCCAGCTAATTTTCTGTATTTTTAGCAGAGACGGGGTTTTACCATATTGGCCAGGCTGGTTTTGAACTCCTGACCTCAGGTGGTCCGCCTGCCTCAGCCTCCCAAAGTGCTGGGATTACAGGCGTGAGCCATGGCTACTGGCTCAAAAATTTTTAAATACTTTATTTATTTTTTATTATTTGTTTATTTTTTGAGACGGAGTCTCACTTTGTCACTGGGGTGCAGTGGCGAGATCTCGGCTCACTGCAACCTCCACCTCCCGGGTTCAAGCGATTCTCCTGCCTCAGCCTCCTGAGTAGCTGGGAGTATAGTCATTAGCCACCACGCCCAGCTAATTTTTGTATTTTTTCAGTAGAGATGGGGTTTCTCCATGTTGGCCAGGCTGGTCTCCAACTCCTGACTTCAGGTGATCCACCCGCCTTGGCCTCCCAAAGTGCTGGGATTACAGACATGAGCCACCGAATTAAAAATAATTTTAAAAATTATTTTAGAGACAGAGTCTTGCTCTGCTGCCCAGGCTGATGTTGAACTCCCGACCTCAAGTGATCCTCCCCCCTCAGCCTCCTGAGCTCGGCTTGGGGATGGGATTTCAGGAACAGAGGAGTAGGGAAGGGCCATGAGCCTGGGGGTGGTTCTCAGTGCCAGCTGCTCTTCTGACGGGGGTGGGGGTGGATGTGCGGGGAGCAGCTAAGGAAACAGACTGGAGCCAGGCGACCCCAGTTCGAATCCCAGACTGTGGGCCTCTCTGCCTCAGTTTCCCCTTCTGTAGAATGGGGATGATGAGGCGCCCACTCCCCAGTGTAGTGCGGGAGTGAACCGCATGACTGCTGTCTGGTGTGCCTGAGCATTTACTGCCGTCTACATGTCTTTAGGTAAAAACGAAGGTGTGGTCGGTTGTGGTGGCTCAGGCCTGTAATCCCAGCACTTTGGGAGGCAGAGGCGGGTGGATCACCTGAGGTTGGGAGTTCGAGACCAGCCTGCCCAATATGGTGAAACCCGTCTCTACTAAAAATACAAAAAATTAGCCGGGTGTGGTGGTGGGCATCTGTTATCCCAGCTACTTGGGAGGCTGAGGCAAGAGAATCGCTTGAACCCGGGAGGCGGAGGTTGCAGCGAGACGAGATCACATTACTGCACTCCAGCCTGGGAGACAGAGCGAGACTCCGTCTAAAAAAAAACAAAGTGAAGGCGTTGGATCCCCCAGACTCTAAGATGCTCTGGACCTGCAGGCTTCCTCAGGGACACAGGTGCACACACACCACACCCACAACCGCCACCAGCCCTGGTGGCCCACCCCGCGAGCCAGCAGTGATATTTCACCCCGGGGCGCCCCTCCCACAGGAAGACGCATGGCCGCCTGCTGGATGCACGTGCAGCGGTGGTTCCCAGCACTCAGGGCATGCTGGGGGACCCTCCTCCGGTCACCAGGGGCTTTAGAGACCGGGACCTAGGGATCTCCTCGCTGTTCCCCAGAAAGAGAGACAAAGAGGCAGAGGTGGAGAGAAAATAGAGATTAGAAAGAGAGACAGAAAGAGACACAGAAGGAGAGAGAGACACAGAGAGACAGAGAGAGAGAAGGAGAGAGAGACACAGAGAGACAGAAGGAGAGAGAGACACAGAGAGACAGAAGGAGAGAGAGACACAGAGAGATAGAGAGAGAAGACAGAGAGACAGAAAAAGACAGAAAGACACAAAGACACACAGAGAGAGAGGGCCGGGCGCGGCAGCTCACGCCTCTAACCCCAGCATTTAGGGAGGCCGAGGCAGGTGGATCACCTGAGGTCAGGAGTTTGAGACCAGCCTGGCCAACATGGTGAAACCCCGTCTCTACTAAAAATACAAAAATAAATTAGCTGGATGTGGTGGTGGGCACCTGTAATCCTGCTACTCAGGAGGCTAAGGCAGGAGAATCACTTGAACCTGGGAGGCAGAGGTTGGGGTGAGCAGAGATCATGCCATTGCATTCCAGCCTGGGCAACAGAGTGACACTCTGTGTCAAAAACAATAAAAAAAAGAAGGAAGGAAGGAAGGACAGAGAAGGAGACAGAGATAGAGAGATGAAGAGAGACAGAAATTACGTGGTGATAGAGAGAGGTGGCGAGAGAAACAAGGGACCCATAGAAAGCAGGAGAGAACACAGGAGGAGATGGGACAGAGAGAACAGAGGGGCAGAGAGAGAGACAGTGAGGCAGAGAGAACCATGAGAAAGGAGGGCGGATGGAAACAGAAGGGAAGTGGGGGAAGGGAGGGCATTGGGATCTGAGTGGCAGGTGGGGCCTGGGGAGGGCGGGGAGGGGATGTCCAGTCCTTGCTGATCTGGAAATACTGGGGACCCCAATAATCCAGGGAGACCGAAGGGGGTTGTTGGGCAGAGGGATGGGGACCAGGACAACGGCTGGGCGTGAGTCACTTCCTGGGCCTAAGGGAAGGAATGACTCACCACTCATCCGCCCCAATTCAACCCTGGAGGGCCTCCCAGGGGAATTCTGGGGTGGGTTGTGAGCACCGCTTTGGAGGGGGGTGTCTGGGGTGCAGATTGGAGGTGCCCGGACCACTCAGCCCCCGTGTCCTTCCCTGAGGTGGGTGGAAGGCAGAGAACCCCACTCCCGCCTCCACGCTCCTTCCAGCTGGGTTAAACGGAGGCTGAAACACCCCAGCCCAAGCCTGTGTCCCCTCCCCAGCCGGCGTCAGGCTTTCCCTCTTCCTCCTCTCAGGCCACAGGGCTTGACTAGTTCCTCCCTCGGCCAGGACCCAGTTCCTCTTTGCAGATCAGATCATGAAATGAGCTTCCCTGGCAGGACTGATCTAGGCAGATTCGTCTCCAACGCCCAAAGCCCCAAGTAACTTCATTAAAGCTCAAAACCGCTCTAAGAGGCAGGGGCTGTGTTGACACCCATTCTACAGATAGAGAAACTGAGGCTTGGAGCCCAGAAAAAGATCAGGAAGAATCCAGTGACCAGAAGAGGCTGGGGAAGGAGGAATGGAGAGATTGAGGTCCCCGGGGCCCCAGGCAGGGTTCTTTTGTGCCTCTCCCCTCTGCATGGGCTGAGCTGGGTTCTCCACCCCCACACTGAGGCGACAGGGCCTGGCTGCCTCCATCTGGGTCCTTGGAAGTGGCCCAAACAGAAGCCGGGAGAGGAGCTGCTGTTCTGGGTTGAGTTCCATCTGGTTCGCATTCTCTGGGCAGAGCCCTGAGCCATGAGTTTCCTACAGAGACCCAGGGGTGGGGGGCGGGGCAGTCACCCCTTCTTTAGGCTTCCTGCTAAGGACCTCCAGACGATTCCCCAAACCCACTGGGGTCTTACCAGAATTTAATAATCATAATTTATTGTTTATTCATTTATTTTGACACAGGGTGTCACTGTCCCCCAGGCTAGAGTGCAATGGTGCAATCTCGGCTCACTGCAACCTCTGTCTCCTAGGTTCAAGCGATTCTCTTGCCTTGGCCTCCTGTGGAGCTGGGATTACAGGCACAGGCTACCATGCCCAGCTAGTTTTTGATTTTAGTAGAGATGGGGTTTCACCATGTTGGCCAAGATGGTCTCAATCTCTTGACCTTGTGATCCAACTGCCTCAGCCTCCCAGAGTGCTGGGATTACAGGCATGAGCCACCTCCCCCAGCCTTATTATATATTTATTTTTCGAGATAAGATCTCGCTCTGTCACCCAGGCAGGAGTGCAGTGGTGCAAAGACAGTTCATTGCAGCCTCAACCTCCTGGGCTCAAGGGATCCTCCCACCTCAACCTCCAGAGCAGCGAGGACTACAGGCACGAGCCCAGCTAATTAAAAAAAAATTGTTTTTGGCCGGACGCGGTGGCTCACACCTGTAATCCCAGCACTCTGGGAGGCTGAGGCGGTTGGATCACAAGGTCAAGAGATTGAGACCATCTTGGCCAACATGGTGAAACCCCGTCTCTACTAAAAATATAAAAATTAGCAGGGCGTGGTGGCGTGTGCCTGTAATCCCAGTTGCTCGGGAGGCTGAGGTGGAGAATTGCTTGAACACGGGAGGCAGAGGTTGCAGCGAGCCAAGAGAGCAAGACTCCATCTCAAAAAAAAGAAAATTTTTTTTTTTTGGTAGAGACAACATCTCGCTATGTTGCCCAGGCTGGTCTCCAACCCCTGGGCTCAAGAGACCCACCTGCCTCGGCCTCTCAGTGCTGGGATTGCAGGTGTGAGCCACCACGCCCGGCCAACAATGTCGCAATATTGTCTACCGACTTCTCACTGTGAACCAGGAACGGTGCGCGTCCTAACCCAACCCCGAAAACATTCTCACGTGGAGACAGGCTGTGCTCCACCTTACAGATGAGAAGTGAGGCGCAGAGGCTCTGTGACTTGGCCCTGGTGGCACAGCCAGGGCAGGGAATCCACTGGAAGCTGGGTCTTGGGAGCTGCACCCCCCAGGTGTGCCCCCCAAGTACCCCAAGGTGGGCTCTTATCTCTCTCTCTCTCTCTCAATCTCTCTCTCTCTCTCTCTCTCGCCCAGAGCGGGTGCTGGGCTGACACCTGCCACTTGGGGCTGGCCCAGGGGAGCTGTGTCCCTGTGGTCCGGGAAGTTCTGGTTTTTGCCTCAAATGTCATTTCTTCACTCTGTTTGTTGCCCCGTTGCTGAGGCAACCAGCTGACCTGATAACCGTTACAGTCACCTTGGGAGGGGCGGGAAAGGGAGTCGGGGGAAGTCACAACCAAAGTCAAATTCAAAAGTCCCTTCCACCTGCTGTGATCCCCAGCCAGGTCCGTGGGAAGCAAGAACTGGGGTCTCTGGGGCTGCCCCTCCCGCTGAGACTGAGAGACAAATTGGAGGTACCCTGGCCTGGAGAAGTCCCGGCCTCTCGCTTCCCCACCCTGACCCATGTCCTTCTATGTGCTGTGCTAAGAGCAGAGGCGCTCTGGGTCCCAGCACTCACTTTTTGCCCCTTGCCTTCCCCCGTGCCTCCGTTTCCCCTCTTAGGGAGCAGATGCCAAATTGGCTCCAGGAGAAAGCTTGAGGATCCCTCCTGGCAGGGGAGCAAGCTCTGAGAGCACCCTGGCGTTCCTGCCGGGGTGTGGGGGTGCCCAAGGACCAGCAGCCCCTCTCCCCATGGGCCCCTGAGTGCCTGCCTGACCATGTGGCTTCCTCCATCACAGGCTTCACAACTAGCAGCAGCACCTCCCATTTCTCAGACGCAGCCATGGGATCCCAAGGGACCTTCCTCGCCCCTCCCAGCAGGGCCCCCAAAGTTCTTACCGAGAAAGACGCGGCCTCCCATGGTAGGAGCTGCGGGCAGGAGTGGCTGGATCGGCCCCGCCTGGGAAAGAGTGGGTGGGACAGGGCTGTCCTGTCTCGCAGGCTGGGCAGCTGTGCAGGGTGTCCCGAGGCCAGGACTTTATGAAGGAGGGGGACGGACAGCCGCTGGCCCAGGGCCCTCCCCGGAACTGGCGGGGCAGCTGGAAGCCCGGCAGGAAAGTGCAATAAAAACACAGCCGGGGACGCTGCACACACACACACACACACACACACACGCGCGCGCACACACACACACACACACACACGTGCACTCGATCAGCAAGAATGAAGTACAACCTGCTTTCAAAACCCTCTGCTGGAGTTTCCACCCTGTGGCTCTGACGAACCCTCTGGCCTCTGTGTGTCGGGGCTGGTTGCTGTGGAGGGAAGGTGTGGCAGCCAGGAGGGAGGGCGGGCGGGGCGGTCTTGCCCCGGGCCACTTGGCTCTTGCTGGGGCAGGCGCGCAGGGACCTGGTCAGAAACAGCTCTGGGCTCCCACGTTGGTGGGGCTCACCCTGTGCCAGGAGCTTTGGCATGACAGAGTTGGCAGAGCCTGCATCTCAGCTGGCCGTACCTTCTCCTGCTGTTTTCCAAATGAGGAAACTGAAGCCGAATGCAGAGGTTCACACCTGTGATCCCAGCACTCTGGAAGACTATGGCAGGAGGATCACTTGAGCTCAGGAGTTTGAGACCGGCCTGGACAACATGGAGAAACTCTGTTTCTACAAAAAAATAAAGTAAAAAATAAAAAGTACAAATTTTTTTTTTTTAAAGACGAGGTTTCACCATGTTGGTCAGGCTGGTCTTAAACTCCCGACCTCAGGTGATCCGCCCACCTTGGCCTCCAAAGTGCTTGGATTACAGGCTTGAGCCACCACGCCCAGCGAAAGTACAAAATTTATCCGGCTTGGTGGCAGACATCTGTGGTCCTAGCTACTACTGCTCAGGAGGCTGAGACGGGGAGGATCACCTAAGCCAGGAAGTTTGAGACTGCAGTCAGCTATGATGGTGCCACTGCACTCCAGCTTGGGTGATAGAGGGAGACCCTGTGTCAAAAACAGAAAGGACCGGGCACCATGGCACACACCTGTAATCCCAGCACTCTGGGAGGCCGAGGTTGGCGGATCACCTGAGGTCGGGAGTTCAAGATCAGCCTGACCAATATGGTGAAACCCCATCTCTACTAAAAATTCAAACGTAGCTGGGCGTGGTGGCGCCTGCCTGTAATTCCAGCTACTCAGGAGGCTGAGGCAGGAGAATTGCTTGAACCTGGGAGGCAGAGGTTTCGGTGAGCTGAGATTGCACCATGGCACTCCAGCCTGGATGACAAGAGGGAAACTCTATATCAAAAAAAGAAAGAGAAAGAAAGAAGGAAGGAAGGAGAAAAAGAAGGAAAGACAGAAAGAAAACTGAGGCATTACAGTGTCCATGTAAATAGGAGCCAGGGAGGGAGAAGGGGCCCTCTTCCGAGGCCAGGCAGGTGCTGAGAAGAGACGCTTCACCGCACAGAGCAGACCCCCTGATTTCTGGTCTTTTTTTTTTTTTTTTGGAATGGAGTCTCGCTCTGTCACCAGGCTGGAGTGTAGTGGTACCACCTCGGCTCACTGCAACCTCAGCCTCCTGGGTCCAAGTAATTCCCTGCCTCAGCCTCCTGAGCAGCTGGGACTACCAGCGTGCACTACCACGCCCAGCTAATTGTTTGTATTTTAGTAGACGGGGTTTTCCCCATGTTGGCCAGGCTGGTCTCGAACTCCTGACCTCCTGATCCACCAGCCTCGGCCTCCCAAGGTGCTGGGATTACAGGCATGAGCCACCATGCCCGGCCTTTCTGGTCTTTCTAAGCCAGTTTCCTGCTGTGGGAAATGTATATTTCAGAGGCCCCTGGGCACTTCGATAATCAACAGAGAATCATGTGATAGGAGTGTTCTTTCCTTTTTGGATAAATCACATGATTAGCTTGTCTCTTGGGCTACCTAATAATTTTTTTAAATGCTAGTTTTTTTTTAAAGAGATCTTACTCTGTCACCCAGGCTGCAGTGCAGTGGCAACATCATAGCTCACTGCAGCCTCGAACTCCGGGGCTCGAAGGATCCTCCTGCCTCAGCCTCCTGAGTAGCTGGGACCTCAGCTGTGCACCATCACGCCTGGCTAGTTTTTTCTTAATTTTTTTTTTTAATCTTTGTAGAGATGAGGTCTCACTGTGTTGCCAAGAAAATGCTGTTATTTATAGAGCACTTAATCTGCACCAGGCCTGGTCCTAAATTTTTTAAAAATCTATTTTAGGCCAGGCGCGGTGGCTCATGCCTGTAATCCCAGCACTTTGGGAGGCCAAGGCGGGTGGATTGCTTGAGGTCAGGAGTTCGAGACCAGCCTGGCCAACATGGTGAAACCCCGTCTCTATAAAAAATAAATAAATAAATAAAAAATTAAAAAATCTATTTTAACTCATTTACTCCTGAAACCATCTGCAATCACGTTGCCACTCCCATTTTACAGAGGAGGAAACTGAGGCACAAATGACTCACCCAGCTGAGAAGATTCACAGGCGGGCAGCCCAGCCTCGGAGTCCTGTGGCTGAACCCAGGAGAAAGTCTCTGCTAAGGTGTCTTTAACGGCTCCGTGACCCTGAGGCTTAGCAGACGTCTGTATCCAGCCAGCATTCAAGGACTCGGTTTTGGGTTCCTTATATTCGTATGTATTTTTAGGTTTCCCTACTATTTGGGGCGATGAGGAGGGTTTTTCAATGAGGATGGCGAAATCAAGCCTCCTTGTTTGTTACATGAATGAATTCAAGATGCAGAAGTGATGAACGCTAAGGAAAATATAGTTCAATTGTTCAAAGGGGGAGATTGCGGCTATGGGGAAAAAAAAGTCACTAATGACTGAAGTCAGAGAACTATTGTCCTAGGAGTAACCAAACATCCCCAGTCCTAGAATTTACCCCTTCCTGTCCCGGGCCCCAGCTGGTGGTGGGCGAGGAGGGGTGGCCAGGGGCTGTGGGGAGGGGAATGAACACCAGCAGAAGCTGGAAGAAGTGGCCAGACCAGCTTTGGAGGGATTTTGCCTTTTTTTTTTTTTCTCAGCCAGAAATCCCAGCTCAAACCACAGGGCTCAGTGTTCCTTCTCTGCAGATGAGACGGGCAGGTCAGACAGCTGGTGCCTGCACAGTCTCAGGGAGGCTGATGCCCGGCTTCAGCCCTACACAACATTCACGGCAATCATTGACAGTTTTTTATTGTATTGTATTTTACTTTATTTTACAGACAGAGCCTGCTGCTGCCCAAGCGGGAGTGCAGTGGTGCGATCACAGCTCACTCCAGCCTCCAACTCCTGGGTTCCAGTGATCCTCCTGCCTCAGCCTTCCAAGTAGCTGGGATTACAGGTGAGCACCACCAGGTTTAAAAAAATTTTTTTTAATTCTTTTCTTATTTTTATTTTTTTCATTTTTAATTTCTTTTGTAGAGATGGGGTTTCACCATATTGATCAGGCTGGTCTCAAACTCCTGACCTCAGGTCATCCACCCGCCTCGGCCTCCCAGAGTGCTGGGATTACAATTGTGAGCCACTGCGCCCAGGCTTTAATTCTTTTTTCTTTTTCTTTTTTTCTTTTTTTTTTTTTTGAGACAGAATCTTATTCTGTTGCCCAGGCTGGAGTGCAGTGGCTCCGTCTTGGCTCACTGCAACCTCTGCCTCCTGGGTTCAAGCGATTCTCCTGTCTCAGCCTCCCGAGTAGCTGGGATTACAGGCATGCACCACCACAACTGGCTAATTTTTGTATTTTTAGTAGAGACAGGGTTTCACCTTGTTGCTCAGGCTGGTGTCGAACTCCTGATCTCAGGTGATCCACCTGCCTTGGCCTCCCAAAGTGCTGGGATTACAGGCATGAGCCACTGCGCCCGGCCTATTTTTATTTTCATTTATTTTATTTTTTGAGATGAAGTCTCACTCGGCTTCCCAGGCTGGAGTGCGGTGGCGCAATCTCAGCGCAGTGCAACCTCCACCTCCCAGGTTCAAGTGATTCTCCTGCCTCAGCCTCCTGAGGAGCTGGGACTACAGGGGCCCACTATCATATCTGTCTAATTTTTGTATTTTTATTTTATTTATTTACTTATTTATTTATTGAGACAGAGTCTCGATCTGTCACCCAGGCTGGAGTGCAGTGGTGTGATCTGCACACACAGCAAACTCTGACTCCCGGGTTCAAGAGATTCTCCTGCCTCAGCCTCCCAAGTAGCTGGGACTACAGGCGCGTGACACCACACCCGGCTAATTTTTGTATTTTTAGTAGACATGGAGTTTCTCTATGTTGGCCAGGCTGGTCTCGAACTTCTGGCCTCAAATGATACACCTGCCTTGGCCTCCCAAAAGTGTTGGGATCACAGGTGTAAGCCACCATGCCCAGTCTGAAACATTCTTTTTAAATTTTCACTTAATTTATATGTATGTATGTATGCATGTATTTTCTGAGAGAGTCTTGCTGTCACCCAAGCTGGAGTGCAGTGACACCATCTCGGTTCACTGCAACCTCCCCTTCTCAGGTTCAAGCAATTCTTCTGCCTCAGCCTTCTGAGTAGCTGGGATTACAGATGTCTGCCATCACTCCTGGCTAATTTTTGTATTTTTAGTGGAGATCGGGTTTCACCATGTTGGCCAGGCTGGTCTTAAACTCCTGACCTCATGATTTGCCCGCCTAGGCCTCCCAAAGTGCTGGGATTACAGGCGTGAGCCATTGCACCCGGCTTTATTATTTTTTAAGTGGAAATGTTACCAGGGCTGCTCTCAAACTCCTGACCTCAGGTGATCCTCCCACCTTGGCCTCCCAAAGTGCTGGGATCACAGGCGTGGGCCGCCGCTTACCCTGAATAACCTCAGGGTTTGCTCCCTTCTCTCTTCAGCTTTTGGCTCAAACATGTTTTCACCTACATGCCTCGTCCAAAATGTAAACCCCTCCCATGCTCAGCACTCTGAAACCTTTCCTGGTTTTCTTTGTTTCTTTGTTTCTTTTTTTTTTTTTTTTTTACAGAGAGAGTCTCACTCTGTCGTCCAGGCTAGACTCGCGGCAACCTCCGCCTCCCAGGCCAGGTTCAAGCAATTCTCCTGCCTCAGCCTCCCGAGTAGCTGGGATTACAGGCATGCACCACCACACCTGGCTAATTTCAAAAATATTTTTAGTAGAGATGGGGGTTTCACCATGTTGGCCAGGCTGGGCTCGAACTCCTGACCTCAAATGATCCACACACCTCGGCCTCCCAAAGTGCTGGGATTACAGGCGTGAGCCACCACACCCAGGCTGGTTTTCTTTTTTTGTTTTTCTTTTTTTTTTTTAGACGAAGTCTTGCTCTGTCACCCAGCTGCACCCAGCGTGCAGTAGTGCGATCTTGGCTCACTGCAAGCTCCACCTCCCAGCTTCAAGTGATTCTCCTGCCTCAGCCTCCCAACCAGCTGGGATTACAGGCCTGCACCACCACGCCTGGCTAGTTTTTTGTATTTTTAGTAGAGATGGAGTTTCACCATGTTGGCCAGGCTGGTCTCAAACTCCTGACCTCAGGTGATCCACCTGCCTTGGCCTCCCAAAGTGCTGGGATTACAGGCGTGAGCCCTGCCCCTGGCGGCTGTCTTGAGTCTCTCCAGTACTTCTCAGCATCTCCCTTCTTCCTTTGCAACCATCTGCCCTGGAGCCGCACTAGGCTGTCAGCCCGGAGAGTGACTTTTGTTGTGTTCTCTGCATAGCGCCAGCACAGAGCCTGTCCTGAGTGGGGCCCCATATGGTAAACCATGCAAATTAGCAGCCCTCCTGCCACTCCACTCCTCCACCCCCAGCTAAAGGAAGCCTCCTTCAGCCTGGCTGATCTGGTCCCTGCTGGGGTGTTTGCCTATGCTCCTCCTTCTCTTTGTCCCGAAGTCTCAGTCCCACTGACCTATTGTGCAGCTTCTGGACAACCTTGTGACTTTTGTTCTGCAATGGTGGGGGTGGGGAAATGTGGTCCTCATTTGTTAAAAGGGGAACTGGCACCTGGAGGCTTCAGGCCACTGGCCCCAAGTTGCTCAGCTCAGAAGTAACCCAAGATTGCCTGTCATCCCAGCTACTCAGGAGGGGAAGGTTGCAGTGAGCTGAGATCACACCACTGCACTCTAGCCCGGGCAACAGAGTGAGACTCCATCTCAAGAAAAAAAAAAAAAAAGAAGCAACCCAAGATTATCCAACCAATAATAATAATGGTATTATTAATTATATTAGTGTGTATATATATATATAAGTATTTCAGATGGAGTTTTGCTCTTATTGCCTAGGCTGGAGTGCAATGGTGTGATCTCGGCTCACCGCAACCTCCACCTCCTGGATTCAAGTGATTCTCCTGCCTCAGTCTCCTGAGTAGCTGGGATCACAGACATGCACCACCATGCCTGGCTAATTTTTTTTTTTTTTTTGTATTTTTAGTAGAGACAGGGTTTCTCCATGTTGGTCAGGCTGGTCTCAAACTCCGGACCTCAGGTGATCCTCCTGCCTTGGCCCTCCAAAGTGCTGGGATTCTAGGCGTAAGCCACCATGCCTGGCCTAATTTATTATTATTATTTTAAAGACAGGGTCTCTGTTGCCCAGGCTGGAGTGCAGTGGCACAATTATGGCTTCAGGCATCCTGCACGTCAAGGGCTCATGCAATCCTCCCACCTCAACCTCCCAAGTAGCTGGGACTACAGGCACATGCCACCACGCCTAGGGCTGTTTACTTTTCTTTTTTTTGAGACAGAGTTTCTCTTTTGTTTCCCAGGCTGGAGTGCAGTGGAGCGATCTCGGCTCACTGCAACCTCTGCCTCCCAGGTTCAAGCAATTCTCCTGCCTTAGCCTCCTGAGTAGCTAAGATTACGGGTGCTCGACACCACGCCCGGCTAATTTTTTTGTATTTTTAGTAGAGACAGGGTTTCACCATGTTGGCCAGGCTGGTCTTGAACTCCTGACCTCAGGTAATCCACCCTCCTCGGCCTCTCAAAGTGCTGGGATTATAGGCGTGAGTCACCATGCCCGGCCTCCCTTTTGGGCTGTGTGGTCTCAGGCAGGTGATGTGGCCTCTCTGTGCCTCAGTTTCCCCATCTGTGAAATGGTTAGAACTTCTCTGGGTGCCCATGAGGATCAGACTGGAGGGAACGCTTTGCAGAAGCGCAGTTGGGTGTAGACGCTCAATAAACAAGAGGAGCTGATGTTAGGATGATCTCAGAGTGAGGTGAACTGTCTCTTTGCTGCCCTCTGCAAGGGGGAGGGAGGCCAGGAGACCCCAGCACCCCACTTTTGGGCTTCTTATTTTGCCAGCCCATGCCCAGCATCCGCAGAAGCCTGGGCTGAGGTGGGGGGTCAGATGGGGTCTCCGGGTGGAGGGGGGCATAACAGGATGTCCCCTGGCTGGGAGACAATGGCAGAGGAAGAGGCCGGGCAGCCCCCACGCGGATGAGCCCCACAGCTGGCTCCAGGAGGGCGGTGCAGCTATTGTGAGACTAGACAGCTGTCCCCGTGCCAGGAAGCCCCAGAGAACGGGAGAGAGAGCGGGAAGCTCTCTGGCCAGCCCTGACCCCCGACCCGGGGCAGGTCCCACTATGGTCTATTTCTCCTCCAGCATGCTGAACACCTGGCTCCCCGGAGCCTGGCCCATTGGCATGCATCTGGCCCAGAGGGTCCCCACTGCAGACCCCAACTAGCCCCACTGATGTCTCCCTAACCTCTTGCTCCCCACTCATCCCAGCCTGGCCCGGGGATTTTGGAGTCTGCCCTGATGTGGGCTGTATTTATAGTTCTCTGGTGCTGCTGAGCCAGCTTCTAAATATAGAAGTCCAGCTATCTGGGGCCTCGGCCCTGGAGCAGAGTGGGAAGGAGCCATTCCTGCCCATCCGTGCCTCCCCGCCCACCCCAGGGACCACCCCGGCCTCTCAGGCTCCTGAGGTCAGGGCTGCAGGTGTCTCTGGTGCTGAAGGGGAGTCCAGGAGGAGCCCAAACATAGTGAAGGCAGAAGCAAGAGGCCAAGATGGCTCAGAGGGACAAGGCCGCCAGGCCTGGTGCTCTGGGGCCGAGGGGGAGCACACGTGTTTGTGCCCTGGGGTCCCCAAACCTGGTTCCTCTTCTTCCTCCTTCGCCCCATGAGCCACTATGGGAAGAAAAGGGGGTTGCAAGCTGGGCGCGGTGGCTCATGCCTGTAATCCCAGAACTTTGGGAGGCTGAGGCAGGCAGATCACCTGAGGTCAGGAGTTTGAGACCAGCCTGGCCAACATGGCGAAATGCCGTCTACTAAAAATACAAAAATTAGTTGGGCATGGTTGTGGGCGCCTGTAATCCCAGCTACTCAGGAGGCTGAGACAGGAGAATCGCTTGAACCCAGGAAGTGGAGGTTGCAGTGAGCTGAGATCTCGCCATTGCGCTGCAGCCCAAGGAACAAGAGCAAAACGCTGTTTCAAAAAAAAAAAAAAAAGAAAGAAAAGGGGGTTGAGCTGTCGGCTTAGTGTTCTTGGCTTCTAGGAAATGAAGCACTTCAGGAAGTGGCAGGGGCACCCCCAAACCCCAAACAAACTCTAGCGCCTCGTAACCCACTTCCCCTTCCCCACAGGCACTGAGTTCACTGGTCCCCTGGCAGGGGGCCGTGACGTGGGGTGGGGGTAGGGTTATAAATAGACGGTATATAAGCAGCCTCAGGGACTGCTGAGCAGAAGTGGCCGAAGCAGAGGCCAGGTCCTCATGGGCAGCTGGGCCCGAAAGTGTCCCCAGCCTTGGCCCCTCCCAGAGATCACCAAGATTTGGGACACTAAGGAGGAAGTGAGGGGTGAATTGCTTAAGAGGGTATCATTAGTCGTTCAAGGCAATCTATGAACACGATGGTCATTAAGTCATTAATAAAACCCTAACACTTTCTCAGCGGTAACTTTATAAAGCAATTGGAATGTTATACAGCCATGAAAAAAACCTTCAGGGATGTGCAGTTTTTTTGGAGGGGGGACAGAGTCTTGCTCTGTCACCCAGGCTAGAGTGCCGTGGTAAGATTTCGGCTCACTGCATCCTCCGCCTCCCAGGCTGAAGCAATTCTCCTGCCTCAACCTCCCTAGAAGCTGGGATTACAGGCACATACCACCATGCCTGGCTTATTTTTATATTTTTAGTAGAGATGGGATTTCACCATGTTGGCCAGGCTTGTCTCAATTGCCTGACCCTCACATGATCTGTCCACCACAGCCTCCCAAAATGCTGGAATTACAGGTGCATGCCACCATGCCCATCCACACCCCTTTCTTACATTTAAAACCTGAATGAAGTCGAGGGGGAAAAAATCTTAAACTGCAGTGTGACAGATTCCGTGGTAGAATCTTGAGCAGAAAAAGTCTCCAAGGCCCCATAGGAAAAAGGTACCTTGTGAAAAAGCTCAGACGCAAAGATAATAAAACGAGATTTGGTTTCAGGATACAAATATATGCAAGAAGACTTTAAAAAATAAACAAGGCAGCCAGGTGCAGCAGCTTACGCCTGTAATCCCAGCACTTTGAGAGGCCGAGGCAGGCGGATCACCTGAGGACGGAGTTCGAGACCAGCCTGGCCAACATGGCAAAACCCCATATCTACTAAAGGTCCACAAAATTAGTCAGGCGTGGTGGTGCATGCCTGTAATCCCAGCTACTCAGGAGGCTGAGGCAGGAGAATCACTTGAACCTGGGAGGCAGAGGTTGCAGTGAGCCGAGATTGCACCATTGCACTTCACCTGGGCGACAAGAGTGAGACTGTATCAAAAAAAATTAAAAATAAAATAGGCTGGGCGAGGTGGCTCACACCTGTAATCCCAGCACTTTGGGAGACTGAGGTGGGTGAATCATGAGGTCAGGAGTTCAAGACCAGCCTGGCCAACCATGCTGAAACCCTGTCTCTACTAAAAAGACAAAAAATTAGCTGGGCGTGGTGGCTCGTACCTGTAATTCCAGCTACTTGGGAGGCTGAGGCAGGAGAATCGCTTGAACCTGGGAGGCGGAGGTTGCAGTGAGCCAAGATCGCACCACTGCACTCCAGCCTGGGTGACAGTGCGAGACTCCGTCTCAAATAAATATAAATAAATAAATAAATAAATAAATAAATATAAACAAGGCTGGGCCAAGCGCAGTGGCTCATGCTCGTAATCCCGGCTACTTGGGGAGGCCTAGGCGGGAGGATCTCTTGAGTCCAGGAGTTCGAGACCATCCTGGGCAACATAGTGAGACGCCCCCCATCTCTACAAAAATAAAAATAAAAAATTTGCCAGGCATGGTGACTCACACCTGTGGTTCCAGCTACTCAGGAGGCTGAAGTGGAAGGATGGCCTGAGCCCGGGAATTGGAGGCGGCAGTGAGCCGTGATTATACCACTGCACTCCAGCCTGGGTGACAGAACAAGACCCTGTCTCAAAAAAAAAAAAAAAATTAACTGAAGAAAGGAATAGGGGTAAGAATATTTAGGGTGCTAGTGGTCAGCAAGATAAAGATGGGAACATGGGGACGAGGTCATGTCTCAGTTCTTGGTGGGGGGAGGGTCATGGTTGTCCCTTCCTTCCCTTTTTTATTTTTTAATTTACATATTTTTTGCAAAGTAAAATTCTTTATTCCTGCAAATTGTACAATGCGCATAGAAGTTTCCACATATAAAAGTTTCCTAAAATGATGGCTTTTTGTTGTTGTTGTTGTTGTTGTTTTGAGACAGAGTGTTTTGCTCTGTTGCCAGACTGGAGTGCAATGGCATGATCTCGGCTCACTGCAACCTCTGTCCCCCGGGTTCAAGCGATTCTCCTGCCTCAGCCTCCCAAGTAGCTGGGATTACAGGTGCCTGCCACCACGCTTGGCTAATGTTTGTATTTTTAGTACAGACAGGGTTTCACCATATTGGCCAGGATGGTCTCGATCTCCTGACCTCGTGATCTGCCCACTTTGGCCTCCCAAAGCGTTGGGATTACAGGTGTGAGCCACCGTGCCCAGCATCTCTTGCTCTGTCATCAGGCTGGAGTGCAGTGATGTGATCTTGGCTCAGTGCAACCTCAGTCCCTCGGGTCCAAGCGATTTTCCTGCCTCTGAAGTAGTTGGGATTACAGGTGCACGCCACCATGCCCAGCTAATGTTAGTGTATTTTTAGTAGAGTCAGGCATGAGTCACTGAGCCTATCAAAATGATGACCGTTTAACATAATGTCATGTGAGGCAGGTATGTGGTGTTTTGAGGTTATATTCAGATGTGATTTTATCAGAGACCAAAGCAAAAACAAATAGAATTCTGGAAAGAGTTTGTATCAAGGAAGATAAAATGGTCCAGGCAGAGTGGCTCAAGGCTCTAATCCCAGCACTTTGGGAGGCCGAGTCTGGAGAATCCCTAGAGCCCAAGAGTTCGAGACCAGCCTGGGCAACATGGTGAACCCCATCTCTACAAAAAAAAAGAATGCAAAAATTAGCCAGGAGTGGTGGAGCGTGCCTGTAATCCCAGCTACTCAAGGGGCTGAGGTGGGAGGATCTCTTGAGCCCGGGAGTTCGAGGTTGCAGTGAGCTATGATCTCACTGTTGCACTCCAGCCTGGGTGACAGAGTGAGACTCTGCCTCAGAAGATAAGTAAATAAAACAAAACTGATCATGGATAGACCGATGGTCCCAAGAATTACATTGATTCACGGATTCTATAAACCTGAAGTTCTATACAAACATTTAAAAAAGAATTTAAAAATGTTTAAAGGTTTTAAGGAGAAGCATATAGAGGAAGCAAAGGAGAGAGTAGGGTGAGGGAGGGGAACAGCAGGGGGTGGGAGTCGGGGGTGGGGAACTGGCTGCAGCAAACAGAAAGCCCTGAGCTGGGCATGCTGTGTGACACTTAGTGGCGTTTTTGTCACTTTCTTGCAGCTTTTGGCACCTTCCCCATTTTGCAAGGGCTTCTGAGCTGGGTGGTGCTGATGTTCCAGTAAGGATGGTCAGGCTTCTGGGGGCACTGTGAGGAGAGGGGGTCTCAGAATCCTTCCCTTGACTTATGGTGGGTGGAGAAGGGCAGGGAGGAAGGGGGCTTATTTAGGCTGGTGCCCACCCGGGTCAAGCCCTCCTCATGCTGCTTGGGCCTCTTCTGTTGTGGGCTTGTGGGTTCCCAAGAAGTAGGGCTACAGATGGCACTGGCAGTCACAGCCAGTCCTTCAAAGAAGTGATGGGAAGGCGTTGGTGAGAATCAGCCCATCCCCACGGCTATGCCCCACAGCTGGAGGCCACTCATTTTTTTTTTTTCTTTTACTTTTTATTTCTTTTTTACTTTATTTTTAAAATTTTTTTTTTAAAGATGGGGTTTCACCAAATTGGTCAGGCTGGTCTTGAACTCCTGACCTCAGGTGATCCGCCCACCTCAGCCTCCCAAAGTTCGGGGATTACAGGCGTGAGCCACCACGCCTGGCCTGGAGGCCTCTCTTTTACTTCTTTCCAGGCATGGAAAACAGTTTGGGGCCCCTCAAAAAGTTACATGTAGCATGACCTTGTGATCCAGCCATTCCACTCCTGGGTATACACCTGAGAAAACTGAAGGCAGACACTCAAACGAATACTTATTTTTAATTTTTGAGATGGCGTCTCACTCTGTCACCCAGGCTGGAGTGCAGTGGCGCAATCTTGGCTCACTGCAACCTTCACCTATTGGGTTCAAGCGATTCTCCTGCCTCAGCCTCCACAGTAGCTGAGATTACAGGCATGTGCCACCATGCCCAGCTAACTTTTGTATTTTAGTAGAGATGGGGTTTCATCATGTTGGTCAGGTTGGTCTCGAACTCCTGACCTCAAATGATCTGCGTGCCCCAGCCTCCCAAAGTGCTGGGATTCCAGGCGTGAGCCGCTGTGACTGACCTCAAACAGATACTTGTACACCCATGTTCATACCAGCACAGTTCACGAATGCCATAAAAAGCAATTTTTAATTCAACCATAAAAAGGAATGGGGCTCTGACCCATGCTACAGAGTGGATGAGCCTTGAAAACATGATACTGAGTGAGAGAAGCCAGACACAGAAGGTCACATAGTAACGATTCCATTTGTGTGAAATGTCCAGAATAGGCAAATTCGTAGCCAGAAAGCAGATTGGTGGTTGCCAGGGGCTGGGGAGGGGGAATGAGGAGTGACTGCTAATGAGGATGCAGCGTTCTGGAACTAGATGGAGGGGTGGGTGCTTAACTCAAGGAATATACTAAATGGCACTGAACCATGCACTTTAAAAGGGTCTATTTTATGACATGTCAACCTCATCTTCATAAAAAAAAAAATAGGCTGGGTGCAGTGGCTCGTGCCTGTATTCTCAGCACTTTGGGGGACCGAGGCGGGCAGATTACTTGAGTCCAGCAGTTTGAGACCAGCCTGGGCAACATATTGAGACCTCGTCTCTGCAAAAACTGCAAAAATTAGCTGGGCGTGGTGGTGTGTATTCTGTAGTCTCAGCGACTTGGGAGGCTGAGGCGGGAGAATTGCTTGAACCTGGGAGGCAGAGGTTGCAGTGAGCCAAGATCGCACCACTGCACTGCAGCCAGGGTAACAGTGAGACTGTCTCAAAGTAAATAGATAAATAAATAAATAAAATAGACCAGACACGGTGGCTCACTTCTGTAATCCCAACACTTTGGGAGGCAGAGATGGGTGGATCACCTGAGGTCAGTAGTTCAAGATCAGCCTGCCCAACATGGTGAAACCCCGTCTCTACTAAAACTACAAACATTAGCCAGGCGTGGTGGCGCATGCCTGTAATCCCAGCTACACAGGAGGCTGAGGTGGGAGAATTGCTTGAACCTGGGAGGCAGAGGTTGCAGTGAACTGAGACTGCACCACTGCACTCCAGCCTGGGCAACAAGAGCAAAACTCTGTCTCAAAAAAAAAAAAATAGTCTGAGCTTTTCACAGTTATATCTCTGACACCTCTAAACACTTTAGTCTTCTCTTTTTGTTTCTCATTTCCTTTTCCCCACTTTTTTTTTTTCTTTTTTCTTTTTTGAGATGGAGTCTCACTCTGTTGCCCAGGCTGGAGTGCAATGGTGAAATCTCAGCTCACTGCAACCTCTGTCTCCCGGGGTCAAGCGATTCTCCTGCCTCAGCCTTCCGAGTAGCTGGGATTACAGGTACATGTCACTACACCTGGCTAATTTTTGTATTTTTAGTAGAGACGGCATTTTACCATGGTGGTCAGGCTGGTCTCCAACTCCTGACCTCAGGTGATTTTCCTGCCTCAGCCTCCCAAAGTGCTGGGATTACAGGCATGAGCCACCGTGCCTGGCTTTCTTTCTTTTTATTTTTTTAATAGAGAGGGATCTCATTATGTTGCCAGGCTGGTTTTGGACTCCTGAGTTTAAGCGATCCTCCTGCCTCTGCCTCCCAAAATGTTGGGATTGCAGGTGTGGGCCACTGCGCCCAGCCTATTTCTTTCCTTTTTTTGTCTCTTTTCCATTTTTTTTTTAAATACGAAAAGAGCAGTCTCTTTGATCCAGATCTTCACTGGAGGATGAAGCTGTGGCCCTCAGGGTCCTGTGAGTGAGTGACACCTGGGTACCTCCCTCTCCACATCCTAGTCCCACGCTCTGAGGCTTCAACCAGGCAGCTGCAAGCAGGTGGCGCAGGAAGCAAATGTAATTTCACCCCCAACCCTACCAATATAGGTCCTTTTGCTGTTGCTTTTTCTACTTATGGAAATGGCCCTGGTTTCCTTTTGTGGTAGTGGCATAAAAGTTCCTTCCCAAATAAATTCATTTAAGACTTTTTTTTTTTTTTAAAGGAAAAGCAAGTTGATTGAAGGAAAAATCTGTGGTCTGGGGAGACGTTCCAAATCCTGGAGGTGGAGAGGAATGAATGACGTTTGTGGGCTCGCAGATCAACTCCCCGCAGTGGGGGTGACGTCGCTGCAGCCAAAATTGTCCTCCGTGCGGTGCTACGGTGAGTCAGGGGGATCGGGCCCCTCTGGGCAGGCGGCAAGAGTCATTTTTGAGTGTATGAGGAGGCATTTTTCCGAGAGCGTTTCCTGTCAGTACCCTCCTATCTAGGGGTGAAGGTGTCACTGGGACTTCCTGGGGCCTTTAGTGTGGGTCTTAGTGACAAAGTTCAGTGGCAATTTGGCATTCCCCTAGTGGAACTGCCACTCCCACCACCACCTCTCATGTCCAGCTTCTGTTTGGTTTGAGGAGCCCGCCCCCGGCACCCAGAGGCCTGCCTGTCACCCACGAGGCCAGGCAGCCCTGACACTGGCAAGAAGATTGACACCCACGCTCTGTGCTTCCTTTGAAACAGAGTCGTTAAAATTCCAGGCTAGACAATTGGCCAATAGGCCCATGAAAAGAAGCTCGGCTGGATATTGTGGCTCACGCCTGTAATCCCAGCACTTTGGGAGGCTGAGGCGTGCAGATCACCTGAGGTCAGGAGTTCAAGACCAGTCTGACCAACATGGAGAAACCCTGTCTCTACTAAAAATACAAAATTAGTGGTGGTACATGCCTGTAGTTCTAGCTACTTGGGAGGCTGAGGCAGGAGAATCACTTGAATCCGGGAGGCGTAGGTTGTGGTGAGTTGAGATCGTGCCATTGCACTCCCGCCTGGGCAGCAAGAGTGAAACTCTGTCTCAGAAAAAAAGAAGGAAAAGAAAGGACGGGAGGGAAGGGGAGAGAAGGGAAGGAAAAGGAGGGGAAAGGGGAAAAGGAACGAGGAAAGGAAAGGACGCTCAAAGTCACCAATCATTAGAGAAATGCACACCAAACCACAGGCTGACTGCAGTGGCTCACACCTGTAATCCCAGCACTTTAGGAGGCCAAGGTGGGTGGATCACGAGTTCAAGAGATTGAGACCATCTTGGCCAACATGGTGAAACCCCATCTCTACTAAAACATACAAAAATTAGTTGGGCATGGTGGCACGTGTCTGTAGTCCCAGCTACTTGGGAGGCTGAGGCAGGAGAATCACTTGAACCCAGGAGGAGAGGCTGCAGTGAGCCAAGATCGTGCCACTGCACTCCAGCCTGGTGACAGAGAGAGACTCCATCTCAAAACAAAAACAAAAACAAAAATTAGCCAGGCGTGGTGGCAGGTGTCTGTAGTCCCAGCTGCTCGGGAGGCTGAGGCAGGAGAATCACTTGAACCGGGGAGGCGGAGGCAGAGGTTGCAGTGAGCCAAGATCGTGCCACTGCACTCCAGCCTGGGTGACAGAGCCAGACTTCATCTTAAAAAAAAAAAAACTAAACAGAATTGTCACATGATCCATCAGTTCTACTTCTGAGTATACACTTCTGTTCTCTTCTGAGAACTGAAAGCAAGGTTCAGAGAGACATCTGAACAATTGTGTTCACAGCAGCATTATTTACAATAGTCAAATTCGAAAGCAACCGGTTTCCATGGATGGATGAATGGGTAAACTAAGTGTGGTCAGTCTATACAGTGGAATATTACTCAGCCTTAAAGAGGAAGGAAATTCTGGCACGTATAATATGAATGCACCTCAAGGACATTATGCTAAGTGAAATAAGCCTGCCACAAAAGAACAAATGCCCTATGATCACATTTATAGGCAGTAACTAAACTAGCCAAATTCACAGAAACAGAAAGTAGAATTGTGGTTTCCAGGAACTGGAGGGAGGAGGAACGGGGAGTTGTTTGGTGGATACGAAGTTTTAGTTTTGCAAGATGACAAAATTCTGGAGATGGACGGTGGTGACAGTGGTAACTATGTGAATTTTTTTTCTGGTTTTTGTTTTGTTTGGAGACACGTCTCCCTCTGTTGCCCAGGCTGCAGTGCAGTGGCACAAGCTCGGCTCACTGCAACCTCCACCTCCTGGGTTCAAGTGATTCTTGTGCCTCAGCCTCCCAAGTAGCTGGGATTACAGGCGTTGCACAACCATTCCTGGCTAATTTTTATATTTTTAGGAGAGACAGGTTTCACTATGTTGGCCAGGCTGGCTTCGAACTCCTGATCTCAGAAGATTTGCCCACCTTGGCCTCCCAAAGTGCTGGGATTACAGGTGTGAGCCACTATGCCCAGCCGAGAATTTTCTTTTTCATTTTTTTTTTTTTTT
>CAUYLG010042280.1:0-18929 GCA_963573385.1 Cacajao melanocephalus
TTTTAAAAGTGACCACATAATTGGAAGTAAATCACTCCTCAGCAATTGCATAGCATTTCACAGGTTTAAGTAAAACACTGGTTGGCTGCTTGTTTGTTATTTTCATCCCTTATTCCTTCCTGTCTCCATCGTTAAGCACAATTATTGGCATAAAAGAGGTTTTTAATACCCATTTTTAGACTGCATTCTAGCCTGGGCAATAGAACAAGAATCCCGTACTCTCTCCCTCTTTCTCTTCCTCTTTCTTTCTCTCTTACATTCTTTTTTTCTTCTTTCTTTCACTCTTTCTTTCTTCTTTTCTCTCTTTTAAAAAAAAATAAAAATAAAAATAAAATCATCTGAAATCCTATAAAGCAGAATATAATGATGTAAAGTAAGAAAACTGTAGAAAATTCTAGCAATAACCAAAAATTAACACTAATGGCCTTAGATCTCTACATATCAATTCATGGAGCATTAGTAACTAAAGGAGTATAGTGATGGTTCTAACACAGAAATATAAATGAAATCTTTCAGGTATCACTGCTCTGTAATTCACAGTATTATTATATGGATGTATTAACTTAAACTTTATCAAAAGACCATATACACATTTTAATATACATATTCAAAAAAGCCCTGTGAGGACATCAATATTATGCCCAACTTTATAGAAAATGAAGCCCAGACAAGTTAAGTGATATCTTCCAAGATTATACAGCTAACAGCAAAACATCCTTGGAGAACTTGTGGGAAAGGGTGTTAGAATCAAAGAGCAGAAGTGACATCATTGTAGTTGTTTACAATAAGTTATTTGGGGAGACGGGAAGGAATGAATGATTGGTTCATGAAGCATAAAAGAGAACTGCCATAAGTCTATTTACTGATTAATTTCTGTTTGCACTCATTTATACATTTATTCAAATATTCTTTCCTTTAATAAATGCACACTGCTGAAAACTGCAAAGAATGCAGATGGTTGTCTTATTCAACTAAACGTGGTGAATTGAATACATTCTTGACTTTTCGTGTTGACAGTTTCATCACTGTGAGGCTAGGAAATGATGAGAAAACTTCTGCCATGCATAGAATTATGCCAAGGAGAAAGAATATTTGCTGAAATGGAAGTGGTGAGAATCTCATGAAGAAGGCAAACAGGCATACCAGGCATTACAAAAGACAGATCTGAAATATTTAAAATATTTTTCTTCAGATCTGGCTGCAAATTAAAATCATCTAGGGAATTTTTTTTTTAAGTATTCATAGAACCCTTCCCCAGAGATATTGATTTAATTAAGTGAATTCCAGGGGTGTGTGTGTGTGTGTGTGTGTGTGTGTGTAAATGATGTGTGTGTGTGTAGATGATGTGTGTGATTTTGGTGTGTGTGTTTGCATGCTCTCTTAGGTTTCAGAAAGAACTTCAGGAAGGATAAACCAGAAATGGCAGAATATGGCACCTACATGGGAGAGTGGAAATAAAGGAAAGAGACTAAATCTGGGAATTAAGCTGCTCTAAGAAAGCATTTTGAGCTCTGATTTTAAAACTTATAAATGTTATATAAATTTTGAAAATAAAATTAATTTAAAAGGAAGGAACAAAAGAGTAAATACTAAAATTAAAAGTAAACAGAAAGCAGTGAGCAAGAAGTCTAATCGCACACTTAGTAGGCTATAATGTAAAAACAAAACTGCTACAAACACATTTGTGATTTACATAATAGATTTACTTAATATGTGTATTTTTTTTTTCATGATCTTGGTATAGTAATTCCTACTTTTTTTGTTTTATTGTAGGATACAACAAAATAAATACAATTCTATTTCTAATAGCCAGGGTTGCCACCATGGGTGAAAGGATATACAAATATGGAATGAAAGAGAATGCACAGGAACCCAATGGTGTTAGATTTCAACTGAACTTATCAATATGGAATTTTGCTTAGATCTACTCCTCACTGTAGATCTGCTTGCTGAAAAGACATAGCAACAATGAAACCTTAGTAGTCACAAGCACACATAGTAAGTAGTACTCAGATCAGGTTTCTAATCACTGCTAAAAGGAACTAGAACTCATTTGAAAGTCGAGTCAGGAATAACTTCTTTAGCCAGAAAGCAAGGAAGATCTCAAAGAAAGATGAGGATGTCTTCATTTAGTTTGAAGGGAATACCAGTAGCCATATCTGGGACAATTTGAGCATAAAAATAATGACATGATAGATTATAATAAATTGAATAAAACAAAAGTCCATTAATCTTCTGTAATATTCAAAGTAAGGGAGAAGAAACAGAGAGGACACTGTCTGTTTTTAAGACAGTGTCTTCTAATAAATGTAGAGGAAAAAATAGAGTTAAAAGGTAACCATTTTTTTTTTACCACCAGTGTAATAATTGGTAAGAGTTGTCATTAATTAACAAAACTATTCAGATATTTTACCATCTCATATCGTGCATCATGGATGACTTGTTTATTACATAAGGTGAAGGACACCTTTAGAAAGGAGGGCTCTGGTGGGAAATGTTTGAGTATAGGATTCAAACTTAACATCACCAGAATTGAGACAGACTACATCATGCATGTACTGATATGATGCAGTGGGAGGAACATACTAAGACTTGTTGAACGTAATGTCCTAATTGTTTCACTTGAATCTAATTATGAGGAAATAAACAAACATATGAGTTATTTTATCAGTCAACTACCTTAGACTTACAAAATGTCAATATTATAGAAAAAAAAATTCAACAAATCAAAAAAGAAAGAAAAAAAAGGAAAGGAGAAAAGACCCAGATACTGTTCTAGAATGAAAGAAATTAGAGATATTACAACCCAACATGATATATGTCTTTTGTTTACCTCCCATTTAGAAAAATTTTTTTAAAATAAAATAAAATAAAGTTTGGGGATAAGGGAAGTAATTGGAAAATAAACTATATTTTAAATTATATTATTTTATCAGTATTAAATTATTGGATATAACAAAGGCCATGTTATGTAAATAAATGTTTTTGTTCTTAAACATACGTCAAAATATTAGAGTAAAACGTATTGAAACTTAAAGTGTCTCTGCGCATGTGGAGAGAGATTATGGGGTGGGAGACAAAAAAAATGTGGTTTGTTTAGAGATTCTAGCAAGGGAGCACAGCTACTCTAATAGCCTTGAGCAAAGAATGGTCTTCCTCCATTGAAGAAAGTCATCCTCCTCCACTGAGCACACAGCTTGGGAGGGACACACATGGAGCAGTGTGGGAGGAAGGTAGCACCTGCCTATATAGTCACATCAATTGAATCAACCTTGGTAATCAATGGAGTAATAGAGGTCATTTTGTTAAGTGAAGTAAGCCAAGAACTCAAAGACAAATATTGCATGCTCTTATTTGTATGTAGGAACTAAAAACAGTGGACAAGTATACCCACTGTTGCCACTTTTATTCAACATAGTACTAGTAATCCTAACCAGAGCAATTAGGCAAGAAAAAATAAATAAAAGTCATCCAAACATAAAGGGAAAAAGTAACACTATCTCTGTTTGAAGATGATGTAATTTTATATGGAAAACCATAAAAGACTTCACAAAAAATTTTTAGAACTGATAAACAAATCTGTAAACTTGCAGGATACAAAATCAGTATACAAAAATCAATAACATTTCCATACATGATCCACAAACCATCCAAAAAAGGAAATAAGAAAATGAAAACAATCAACAGAGTGCAGAGACAACCTATAGAATGGGAGAAAATATTTGCAATCTATAGATCTAAGGGGTTAATATCAAAAATATATAAGGAACTCAAACAACAGAACCACCAAAACACAAACATGCCAATTTAAAAAATGATGGAAGTCTGGAATAGACATTTATCAAAAGAAGGCATACAAATGGCCAAAAGGTTTGTTAAAAATGTTCACCATCACTTATCATGAAGGAAATGCAAATCAAAACCACAATGAGATACCAGTTACCCCCAATTAGAATGACCTTTAACAAAAGACAAAATATAACAAGTGTGGGAGAGGATATGGAGCAAAGGGAATCCTTTTCACTGTTGCTGGAAATGTAAATTACTATAGCCATTATGAAAAACAGTATGAAGATTACTCAAAAAATGTAAAAATAGAAATACCTTATGATCCAGCAATCCCACTCTTAGGTACATATACAAAGGAATTAAAATTAGAATATTGAAGAGATATCTTCACTTCCATGTTTATCACAGTGCTATTCACAATAGCTAAGTTGTAGAATCAATCTAAGTGTCCATCAATGTATTAATGAATAAAGAAAATGTGGAATAAGTACACAGTGGAATACTATTCGGTCATAAAATGAATGGAATCCTGCCATTTGCAACAACATAAGTAAATCACATATAAGTGCAGAGTAGCATGGTGGTTACCAGAGGTTGGAGAGATGGTGGTCCAAGGGTAAAAAGATTCACTTAAACAGGAGAAATAATTTTTGAGATCTATTGCCCAGCACGTTGACTATAGTTAATAACAATGTCATGTATATTTTTAAACTGCTGAAAAAGAAGATTTTAAATGCTTGTAACACAAAACAATGATAAGTATGTGAGGTAATGGGCATGTTAATTATTTTGATTTAATCATAATTCCATAATATATATGTATATCAGCAGATTATATTGTAGTTGATAAATATATACAATTATTGTTAATTAAAATATAATGATCATCACAACAAATAAAAAGGAGTATAATTTATCAATTAATATGGAAAACTTTGACTTCATTGATTTTTTTTAAAAACACAGAAATTAATGCACTTATAATACCCATTATGAAAGAGGTTCGGTAAAATTAAACTTGTAAATAATCTCCCTGGAAAACAGCTTTGCAAATATTTACCTAAAGCCTTAATAACACAATTTTTTTTTACTTTAACTTAAACCTGGAAATTTTATTTCAAGAAGTAGTAAGTTCTAGTCACAGCAATCGGGCAAGAGAAAGAAATAAAAGGGCTCCAAATAGGAAAAAGAAAAAAAAACGAAAGATGTCAAACTACCTCTCCTTGCCAATATGATTTTATACTTAGAAAACACTAAAGACTGCCAAATGTCTCCTGGAATGGATAAATGACTTTACTAAGGTTTCAGGATACAAAATTAATGTAAGAAAATTAGTAACATTCTGTCCACCAATAACATTCGAGCTGAGAGCCAAATCAAGAACACAATCCCATTTAAAAGGCCAAAACGTAAAAACTAAAATACCTAAGAATACATCTAAACAAGAGATAAAAGATTTCTGTGAGGAGAACTACAAAACATTGCTGAAATAAATCATAGGTCACACAAATGAAAAAACATTCCATGCTTATGGATAGGAAGAATCAATGTCATCAAAATGGCCATACTGTCCAAAGCAATCTGTGAATTCAATGCTATTCCTCTAAAACTACCAATGCTATTTTCCATTCTGAAAACACTATTATAAAAATCATGTGAAACCAAAAAAGATCCCTAATAGTCAAAGCATAAGCTAGCCAAATGCAGAAGTATAAAACTGGATTTCTACCTTTCACTACATATAAAAATTAATCCAAGATGGATTAAATATTTAAATATAAGACCTTGAACTATAAGAATTCTAGAATAAAACCTAGGAAACACCATTCTGGAAGTTGGCCTTGGAGAATAATTTATGACTAAGTCCTCAAAAGCAATTGGAACAAAAACAAAAATTGACAAGTGGGACCTCATTAAATTAAAGAGCTTTTGCATGGCAAAAGAAACTGTCAACAGAGTAAACAGACAACCCAGAGAATGGGAGGAAATATCCACAAACTAGTCATTCAACAAAGTTCGAATATCCAGAATCTAAAAGGAAATTTAAAAATTGAACAAGCAAAGAACAAATAATCCTATTTAAACTTGGACAAAAGACATGAACAGACACTTCTCAAAAAAAAAAAAAAAAAACATAACCTGGGTGTGGTGGCTCATACCTGTAACACCACCATTTTGGGAGGCTGATGTGGGAAGATCACTTGAGCCCATGAGTTTAAGAGCAGCCTGGGCAACATAGGCAGACCCTGTCTCTAAAAATTAATGATAATAAAAATAAATAATAAATTAAAAAGAAGACATATAAGTGACCAAAAACCATGAAAAGTATTCAACATCACTAATCATCAGAGAAATGCAAATCAAAACCACAGTGAGATACCTTGTCATACCAGTCAGAATGGTTATTACTAAAAAGTCAAAAAAGAACAGATGCTGGAAAGGCTGTGGAAAAATTCTACTGTTAGTGGGAATGTTAATTAGTTCGGTCACTGTGAAAAGCAGTTCGGAGATTTCTCAAAGAACTTAAAACAGAGCTACCATTTGACCCATCAGTCCCATTACTGGGTGTGTATCCAAAAGAAAATAAATTGCTCTGCCAAAAAGACACCTGCCCTGTATGTTAATTGCAGCACTATTCACAATAGCAAAGACATGGAATCAATCTAGGTGTCTATCAGCAATGGACTGGAAAAAGAAAACGTGGAACATATACATTGGGAATACTACACAGGCATAAAAAATAATAAAATCATGCCCTTTGCAGCAACATGAATGTAGCTGGAGGCCATTATTCTAAGCAAATTAATGTAGGAACATAAAACGAAATAACACATGTTCTCACTTATAAGTGGGAGCTAAATATTCGCTACCATAGAAATAAATATGGCAATCATAGACACTGGGGACAACTAGAGGGAGAAGGAGAGAGGGAGGGAAACAGGGGTGGAAAACTCTTGTGAACTATGCTCGGTACCTCATTGACAGGATCAATCATACCCCAAGCCTCGGCATCATGTAATATACCCATGTAACCAACCTGCACATATGCCCCCTCAATCTAAAATAAAAGTTGAAATTTATACATATATATATATATATATAATTGCATTTTAGAATCTGAGGTACATGTAAAGAACATGCAGGATTGCTGCGTAGGTACATACATGGCAATGTGGTGTGCTGCCTCCATCCCCATCACCTATATCTGGCATTTCTCCCCATGTTATCCACTGCATGTTCTCACTCATAGATGGGTGTTGAACAATGAGAACACATGGACACAATGAGAGCACATTGACACAAGAAATTTTTTTAAAAGAAGAATTAATCATTCAGAGTTAAGGATGCAGTTAAGATTTAAGTACAAAGATATTTACCATAGCATTGTTTATAATTGTGACAAATTAGAAATAGGCTAAGTAGCAAAACACTTGGTTATATAAATTGCTGCACATGTATGCAATGGAACATCTTGTGGCTATTAAAATATATATAGATATAACAATTATATTTATTAATGTGAAAATGTCAGCATATAGAAAAAATAATAAGATGTTATAAACTAGTGCAAATCCTTTTTATTTACAAAATAAAATGAATTTGTATAGTATATATAAACAAATAAAAGGAGGTTCAGGCCGGGCGCGATGGCTCACGCCTGTAATCCCAGCATTTTGGGAGGCTGAGGAGGGCGGATCACTCAAGGTCAGGAATTCGAGAACAGCCTGGCCAAAATGGTTAAACTGCATCTCTACTAAAAATACAAAAGTTAGCCAAGTGTGGTGGTGCACGCCTGTAGTCCCAGCTACTCTGGAGGCTGAGGCAGGAGAATCACTTGAATCCAGGAGGCAGAGGTTGCAGAGAGCTGAGATCACATCATTGCAGCCTGGGCAACAGAGTAAGACTCCATCTCAAAAAAAATAAATAAAATAAAAAGGGAAGTTCAGTAATGTATTATGTTTAGCTATTTTTGGTGAGATGAGAGGTATTTTTTTCTTATTATGTATTTTTATATTCTAGCATGTAAAAAACATTAATGCATATGACTGAAAATATTATCAAAAAAAGAATATGCATATAAAAAAGATCATAAGAGCTACTAAGAAAGCTCTAAAAATCACTCTGATTTTGAAGACTTTATTCAAATGAAACACAGGAGCATTTCCAACACCATCATTGTGTAATATGAAGGCAGTATCAGGAGAGTTGAAGTCCCATTGAGCTTAGGATAATACAAAATAAGATGAAAGGTAATGATTTTTGTTTTTGTTTTTCAGAGCAGGAAGAGAAAAAAGAGTAAAGCTGAAGAAAAGACAAAGAAGAAGGCAAGAATGAAAAAAGGGACAGAAAATAAGAACCCTTTACCACATTTTTCTGGCAAGAAAAGTGGCGTTCAGATTTTTTAAGGCAGAACCAAGTTTATTAACAGAGAAACAATGCCCCTAACATGCAAAAAAAGATTGCAAGAAAGCACGTACATAATAGGGGCTCTGATACATGGCAAAAGTAGTACCAGCAGGAAAAGGGGCAAGGAAACTGGGACAAGTCACAGTAAATAGTTATGCAAAAATGGGATGAGCTGTAGGGAAAGTCTGATATTTGCAAGCAAATGGAAATTCCAGGAGTACAAGACCGTTGAAAACTGACATTAAATACAGCTGCTCTGCAAGAATGCTGCCTTAAAACTGCTCTGGCAAAAGAGTTGTAGGGCCCTCTCAGCCCAAATGAAGCTTCAAAAATCTCTCGGTAATTCATCAAACTCATCATCCAGCAAACTGATTTGTTTGTAATATGACCTGCTTCCTCTCAAGTCATTACTGGAAGATCATTTATTAAAATAAGAATAGTCTTTGAATAAACCATACCACTCATTCTTAATACCATTACAAATATACTATGAATGATATTATATTAATTAACATTATTAATCAATATTAATTAATAAATAGTGTGTAATATCTTGTGCTTATTAATGCTGAGCATTTATCAAATGCTTATTTCATAGCAATCGATATATGCTTTTATTTACATTACATTAAATGATTATATCTACACTGTGAAGTAATTTCAGTTATGTTTTACAGTTTACATATAAGAAAACTATCTGTAAAATGGAAACATTTAAATGACTACCAAAACATTGTACTTTTTACCTTCCTTTATGGATGCCTTAGCATTCAAGAGTCCTTAGTGCACAATATAAGAGAATTTCATTTGTCCTAGTAGTTGGAAAGTATTTTATTTCTAATTGATTAGTTTTTTATTGTTCTTTAATTTTTTCGTCTGTTACTTATGCTTCATTTTGTAATATAATTCGATGTTCTATGCTATGTCTTTTAGGCTACAAAAAGAAATGTAAGGTGACATTGTGAAATAAAAAGCATTTTAAGTAAAGATCCCTGGTATGAAAACCAAGTTGATGTTAGACCACTAGATATCAGTCTATTTGTAGCTCTCTGCAAATGACTTTCTCTTGTACATCTGGTTCAAACTGACAACGCTTTTTTGATCCTCTACGTGCATATGGATCTTCTGTACAAAAACCTTTCCTATCATTACATAGCACTGCTGCAGGAATCAAGTCGATTATAAACTAGTAAACAGGCTGGTATGCAGGCTACATGATTAATTTTTAACTGTTGCAGTTACTTTCGTAAGACAGCCTGTCAGGAGAGTTTAAGTTAATGGCAATAATTAGGTCTCTTATTTCTAATAAAAATATTCCATGTACAATTGCTTTGTCTTGACTACTAAGTGGATAGACGGAAGAGAAAATACATCTTTCTGCAATTGCGTGTTGTGATCTATTAGCGTAAAAGCTACTCCATCTATTTTCATTGTATATGCTTGTCAATATTAGAAAATAAATGCATCTGAACATTTTCTACCACGTCTTATCTCAAATGATGTTTTTAATTTCAGCAGCTGACTTGAAGGAAGTGAGTTTTGCTTGAATTGTTTATTGTTGTTTTTTTGAATACTAGATCTTCTTACCTTTTGTGTTAGTGTATGTTTATTAGAAATTAGTGCTTTCTTGTTGTGAGATAGATAAAAATGAATATTGTCATGCAACTGTGCTGGGCGTATGTAGAATGAGAGGCATTAGAACATGCCCAATGTACTACTCCAACAGAAATGTAAGTGTGGAGAAATACATCCTTCCTCAGACCATCCTAACATAAAACATTTTGTGGGGGTTAGTGGGCATCCTTGGTGGACTCTCCAAACTCCAAGGATACAGCTCTTATTAATGTGGTGTTTCACAAATGGGTTGATTCTAAGAGAAGTTTGCAACAGTATCTGAAAATATTATAAGAGTAATGACTAATTTGGACAAAATATTGCATCTCCAAAAATACTGAATAATGGATGCCATGAATAACTTCCAGTTTAAGCTACCTTCCACCCATTGTCAGAATGATTGCTTTCCTTGCGGTACCTAAACTGCATATGCGAAACTATCCATTTACTTGTAGTGGTATTAAATCCTCTTTCCTACAAACTGTAAAAGATCAATTTTCTCAACTTGCCCACTTTTATCCTACCTACCAACTATGCAATCAGAAATAGTAAAAAATGTGGGGCCAAAATATTGCTGAACTATTCTATCAAACAATATG
The DNA here is from genome assembly GCA_963573385.1 of Cacajao melanocephalus. Lineage (NCBI taxonomy): Eukaryota > Metazoa > Chordata > Mammalia > Primates > Pitheciidae > Cacajao > Cacajao melanocephalus. Next base: position 10,410 of record CAUYLG010042280.1, read on the forward strand.
TCAAGGTCTAGGTCTTTACTGCCTTTTAAGAAAATTTACTACTTTTCTTGTGCATGCTGATAATCTATGGTTCATACAGATGGCAGTTATACCACTCTCATTGCCCTCCATTCACCACTACCTTGCGAAACACACTGATATTTATGAACACATAAAATCACACGTGACCTATTTATCTAACCTATATATTCCGTTATAACATTAACTCAATTCTCAGCCATGAATCTTTTTCTGAGAAGTTGCCAAAATTTAAGTATTTTTTAACAAATTGGCCAGAGGTAGGTAAGAAGTTAAAATTTCCCAAATATATACAGATTTCATAAGAAAATAATAATGTATTAAACTGAAAATTAAACTGTGATTACAATGTTGGAAATGTTTTCTTTTACTGGGAGGTAATAGAAGATAAAAACTTCTAAATTAGTTATTTCTCATTATTTTATAGTTCTTATATTATATTTTTGATACAGAAAAAATATGATTTATATGCAAGTATATGTGTATTTACCAATGTGCTTCTTTACAAAATTTTTGTTTGCACAAACTGTGCTTATAACTACTCAAAACAGTTTTCTATAGAAATTTTCACTTCAAGAAAATACATTTTGATATGACGGCAATTGTAATAATAATCATAGCTAATATTATTGAAGGATTATTTAGGAACCAAGTACAGTTCTAAGGGACTTTCCATATTAGCTAATTAATTACAACATTCTTATGAGGTTGTTACTTAGGAACCACATTTTACAGATGAGTAAGTTGTAATGTTGAAAAGATGTTTTAAACATTAGATAAAAGTAATTCCTCAAATTGAACTATTCCCTATGTTTAAAGTAAACATTTTAGTAACTGTATTATTATGTCTTCTAAGACATTAGGCTACCTTAGTAAGTTACAGCTCGGGGTAGTAAACAGTTCAGATGATTTCAGCTCATAAACACAGTATAATTATTGAATAGGTCTTAAATAGATCATCCTAAAACTGAACCCTAACTTGACTTGCAATTTGGTTCTGAAGTGGGATAGTGGTCAAATGACAGACATATTTGGCAAAAATTAAAATATAAGTTTTTATTGGGCAGTTTTTAATAAATTTATCAGAAGAAATCAAGGGCTATTGACCTAAAAATATTTCTCAAATTTATTAAACATATTTGGAGAGCTACAGGAAAAAAATGTCCCTCATATAACAGATAAAATAAACTGTCGGAAAGAAATATTAAGTTTCAAGCAAAAATAGAAAGCTCTAGGGATTACTACACTGTCCCACGTGGTAGTTTCCGTCCACACATAGCTGTCAGGCACTTGAATAAGTGGCTAGACCAAATTTGGATATGGTGTAAGTTCAAGTAAGTACAAGATCCTTAATATGACAGACTTACTACTGAACAAAGGTAGATTATCTCATTAATAATTATTTATATTGATTACATGTTGAAAATATATTTATGATGCATATATTGGATTAAATAAAACATGTTATTAATCAATTATGACTTTTGTTTTACTCCTTTAATATGGCTATCACAAAATTTTAAATTATTTACAAGCCTCTCATGGTCTAAAACATGTGGATGGTACAATAATTCTCACTCTTGCTTATAGGATACTATAGTATGTTATTCTATATAGACAAGAGTGTTATAAGAAATTATGTTTAAAAGTCTTGAGATAGGAAGCCTTTAGAAAATCATATGCACAATATACTACTACTGTCATGTGCTGATTAATGACAGTGCAGTCACTGCCTAACTGCATATATGAGGTTAAACACATAAGATTACAATGGGACTCGCTTCACTGTATTTTTACTGTACCTTTTCTATGTTTAGGTAGGTGAAGATATACAAATACTTACCATTGCATAAAAATTGCCTGCGATATTCAGTTCAGTAACATGCTGTACAGATTAGTGTCTACCAGCAATAGGCTATGCCTTATAACCTGCATTTCTAATAGGCTATACCACCTAGGTTTGTGTAAATACACTGCATAATGGTCACGCAACAACAACATTGACTAATAACACATTTCTCAAAGTATATCTCTAATGTTAAATGGCACATGACTGTATATAGGTCACTTTAAAAATTGAAATTAAAAGCCAAAAATGTAAACTAATGTGTATTTTTTTTCAAAAGTCATTACATGGTAGGATTTTTGTGAAGAAATGTGTTTACTCAAAAGCAGATGCAAAAACAAAACAGAAACTATGACACATGCTAATCAGAACATATATACACACACAAAGAGTTGTCATTATATGAGAGAAATATAAGGTGCCTAAGAGGATCCAGTGGCTTAAAAGGCCTTTCATGGAACAAAAAAGGATGCAAATTATAATAACAAATGCTTAAAAGTGGTTAGGGGCATTGTTTCTGCCCCTACTCTTCCTTGATTCCAGATCTGCCACAGAAACAGTGTCTCCTTAGACTGGTTGCTTAGTGTTATATTCTTGGTTCTAGCTGTGTAGAACCTGAAAGAAAGGCTTATATGCAAGTGATTTGCTTAATTGTCTGACCCAAGAAAGAAGGCATGCAGGACAACTAGAGTAGAAGAAAAGGAAGGAAAGCCAGTTCAAGAATGTCTTAGCAAGTTGGATAGTGACTTCAGGACCTTCTGAGGAATCATCAAATGTCAGAACTGTCTGCATCAGGAGAAAATGGGGAGGGCACATTTCCTATTGTCTCTTGACAACCATGGGTTAAGAATAAAGGCACAGTCCTTCAGACTTTATTGGTTCATGTTCCGGTTATACGGCCCTGAGTTGTGCTTGTACAAACGTAGAGCTGTGGTTGTTTCATATTGTGGTGCAGAAAAGAGCTAAGAGCAAGACGTGAGAGGTATGCTTAGCCAAGGCGTGGTGTGGCTTCACCTTTGTCAAGCCCATCAACATTTTTTTGAAACTGGTCACTGCAGCAGTAGCTGAAAAAAGAGATAAAGTAAAGAAATTTTGAAATGATGTACAAGACATGAAAATAGTATATACTCTTTTTGCCTGCTGACATCCATGTAAGATGAAACTTGCTCCTCTTTGCCTTTTGCTATGATTGTGAGGCCTCCCCAGCCATATAGAACTGTAAGTCCAATTACACCTCTTTCTTTTGCAAATTGCCCAATCTCAGGTATGTCTTTGTCAGCAGCATGAAAACAGTCTAATACAGTAAATTGGTACCAGCAGTGGGGTGTTGCTGAAAAGATACCCAAAAATGTAGACATGACTTTGGATCTAGGTAACAGGCAGAGGTTGGAACAGTTATGAAGGCTCAGAAGGAAAATGTAGGAATGTTTGGAATTTCCTAGAGACTTGTTGAATGGCTTTGCTCAAAATACTGATAGTGATATGAACAATAAGGTTCTGGCTGAAGGGGTCTCAGATGATGATGAGAAACTTGTTGAGCACTAGAGAAAAGTGATCCCATTATGTTTTAGCAGAGAGACTGACAGTGTTGTGCCCTTGCCCTAGAGATTTGTGGAACTTTGAACTTGAGAGATATGATTTAGGGTACCTGGTGGAAGAAATTTCTAAGCAGCAAAACATTCAAGAGGTAACTTAGATGCTGTCAAAAGCACTCAGTTCTAAAAGAGAAAAAGAGCATAAAAGTATGAAAAGTTTGCAGCCTGGCAATGTGAAGAAAAAGAAAGAAGGAAGGAAGAAGGAAGGAAGGAAGGAAGGGAAAGAGAAAAAGAAAGAAAAAGAGAGAGAAAGAAGAAAGAAAGAGAGAAAGAAAGATAAAGAAAGAAAGAAAGAAAGAAAGAAAGAAAGAAAGAAAGAAAGGAAAGGAAAAAAAGAAAGAAAAGAAAGAAAGAGAAAGAAAGAAAGAAAAAGAAAGAAAGAAAGAAAGAGAGAAAGAAAGAGGAAGGAAGGAAGGAAAGAAAGGAAGGAAGGAAGGAAGACCCATTTTCTGAGGAGAAATTCAAGCTGGCTGCAGAAATTTGCAATAAGTAATGAGGAGGCAAAGGCCAATCCCCAAGGGCATGTCAGAGGCCTTCACCACAGCCTCTCCTATCACAGGCTCAGAGGCCTAGGAGGAAAAAGTGGTTTCCTGGGTCGAGCCCATGGTCCCCAACCTGTGTGCAGCCTAGGGACTTGGTGCCCTGTGTCCCAGTCACCCTTCAGCCATGGCTGAAAGGGGCCAACATAGAGCTCAGAACATGGTTTCAAATGGTGCAAGCCCCAAGCCTTGGTAGCCCATGTGGCGTTGAGCTTGTGGGTACAAGAACTCAGTAATTGCGGTTTGAGAAATGCCTGGATGCCATTTGGTGCAGGGGTGGGGCTCTCATGGAGGACCTCTGCTAGCAGTGCAGAAAGGAAATGTGGAGGTCAGAGCCCCCACACAGCATCCCTACTGGGGCACTGCCTAGTGGAGCTGTGAGAAGAGGGCCAGCACCTTCCAGAACCTAGAATGCTAGACGCATCTACAGCTTGCCCTGTGTGCAAAGCTGCAGCCACTGAACGCCAGCCCATGAAAGCAGCTGGGAGGGAGGCTGCACCCTGCAAAGCCACAGGGGCAGAGCTGCCCAAGACCATGGGAACCCGCCCCTTGTATCACTATGACCTGGATGTGAGACATAGAGTCAAAGGAGATCATTTTGGAGCTTTAAGATTTGACTTCCCCACTGAATTTCAGACTTACATGGGCCCTGTAGCACTTCCATTTTGGCCAATTTCTCCCATTTGGAATTGATGTATTTACCCAGTATCTGCACCCGCATTGTATCTAGGAAGTGACTAGCTTGCTTTCAATTTTACTGGCTCATAGGCAGAAGGGACTTGCCTTATCTCACATGAGACTTTGGACTTTTGTGTTAATGCCAAAATGAGTTAAGACGTTGGAAGACTGTTGGGAAGGCATGATTGGTTGGGAAACGTGAGGATGTGAAATTTGGCAGGGGCCAAGGGCGAAATGATATGGTTTGACTCTGTGCCCCCAACTAATTATTATCTTGAATTATACTCCCATAATTCCCACTTGTTGTGAGAAGGACCTGGTGGGAGATAATTGAATCATGGGGTGCAGTTTCCTGCATACCGTTCTCATTATAGTGAATAAGTCTCATGAGATCTGATAGTTTAATTGGGGTTTCCACTTTTGCATCTTCCTCATTCTCTCTTTGCCTACTGCCATCCATGTAAGAAGGGACTTGCTCCTACTTGCCTTCACCCGTGATTGTGAGGCTTCCTCAACTACGTGGAAGTACGAGTCCAATTAAACCTCTTTCTTTTTTAAATTGCCCAGCCTCTGGTATGTCTTTATCAGCAGCGTGTAAAAGACTAATACAAATACCTATAAATCCAACTTGTTGCCCTTGGAAAGGGGCTGAGGATATTATCTTTCATACGCTGTTGCTATGAGGATTAATTGAGATACTGACTATAAAGTATTTAACACAACGTCTGTTACAAGCTTTTGCCTAATAAATCTTATTTTTTAAAATTTTTATTATTAGACACAGTCTCATTCTGTCACCAAGATTGGAGTGCCGTGGTGTGATCATAGCTTACTGTAGCCTTGACCTCTTGGGCTCAAGCAATCCTCCCAACTCAGCCTCCCAAGTAGCTGAGAATATAGACATGTACCACCACACCCAGCTAATTTTTAAGTTTTTGATAGAGACAAGATCTCACCATGTTGCCCAAGCTGGTCTCAACCTCCTGGCCTCAAGTGATCCACCTGCCTTGGCCTTTCAGTATGCTTGTAATGCGGGAATTATAAGAATAAGCCATCACACCTGGTCTAAATCTTAGCTATTTCTGAAATTATTATTCAGACCAGCTATATCTGATCAGTATAACATGTGATCCACAAATTAGTGGCTTAAAATAGAAAGTTGTTTTTGTTGTATTGTTTTTCTATTGTGTGTTGTCAGGAGAAATCTCACTATTGTAATCACCCGGGAATCAAGACTGATGAAGGAGTCACCATGTGACAATAAGATTGATGAAGAAAAGTAAAGATGAAGGAAATAGAAAATAAATTCCAACTTGTATTTGATGATTTTATCTATGCAAGAAGCAGCTCAGAGAATGAAAGGACATCTGTTCTCCCACTACCTTCTCCATATATGTGTCCAAAGGACTCTGAGTCTCTGTGTGGCCAAGGACACTGAAGATTATGTATCCATCATATCATATTAAATATAATTGTGTTTTCACCAAGATTTGCTATAAGGCAAGAGAGGAAAAAATTACATATTCCACAAATAGGACTTTGTGGTAATTTATAAACACTGCAGGGGTCAAACTGATGAAAGGTCAGAAAAAAAGGGAAGAGGTTGCATGGGAAAGAACAGCAGTGCAGAGTTAGAGGGAGAACACAGCTGAGCCCTTTCTCAGATATTCAAAAGAGATACTAGCAAGCCCCTTGGCTTCTGCTGGCATCTTGTTTTCCAGAGCCCCCTCCTGCTGTGCTAATGAGGTGAAAAGTGACCTGCTTGCTCATTTTCTGGCTCTTTACTTAGTGATGGTATGACATGCTGAAAAGCTGACTGCTTGTGCTTGCATTGGAGATTAGATCATGCAATCCCTAACAGATGCTCTTAAGGTTTTTGAAATAGCAAATCTGAAATTTCAAAACTGCATGTGTTTTTCATCTAAAATGCTGAAGGTGTAACAACACTCCCATTAATTTCACACACTTTCACATATGGTTCTTCAACACAATGTGTCACAATTTACTGGCCTACAAATTACTCAGTTTGCTATTCCAATCAATAATTATAAGCTATGAAGAGCCCTCAAGTGTCCAATTTCATTTGATGACATATTTTGCACTCTGATCCTTCTATCATAAGAAAGTGTTTTTCTTTTGATGGCATTAATATCACCTTTTAAGATCAGTTCTTGCAAACTCAGCCCTCAAGGGGCTTTTTATATCTTTTGTTACCAGATGAAGGGCATCTCCTTGTTTATGACCTTGAAGTGAGTACAGACAGAATATAGGCATCTGTAGGCGCCTGTGTTTGCATGTGAGAAAGTCAGGAAGAGGGGAGATAAGTATACCTAGAATTGAGAATAGCATAATTTTTCATGAATTTTGCTTTAAAAAGAATACAGTAAAATAGGGTTAGTATAAAACAAACAAAACTTTAGGCATCAGAAAGGCAAAGGCTTAACTAGACTATTAGAAAAATGTGGCATAAATTCTAGGTCATTTAGTCATAAAAACAAAGGAAATATTATCTTTACTGTAACAGGAGTAGTAGCAAGAGAAAGACCAATAAGATTCCTGATTCAAGTAATAGAACTTTATAAGCAAGACTGAACAGAGCAGAGGCTCGAAAAATTATGTACAGCTTACCAGTAGGGGATCAGAGTTGCATTCTAGCTTTTAAATAAAAGAAAATTTTTAAAGAGTGCCCAAATTTAAATTTAGAGAGAAAGAGACCCTGTCTCTGAGAATAGAAGAAACCATATCTTCAAGTTCTTTTGAGTGGAATTTCTTTTCCTTCTCACCCTTTTCAATGTTACAAGTATTTGATGTTTAGCTTTCTTGGCCACCTAGGGAAAAGATACGAAATTTCTAGTGATAAAACTATTTGATTGTTTAGAGGAAAAAGATGCTTACTGTGTCTCGGGTCACACAATCCAAACTTTACCACAAAATAGCAATGGATCTCATGAGGGTCCTTGCTGATGTGCTTTGGAACCAAAAGGGAGCTAAACCCATGCCCAAAAGCTAGCTAACCTCTTGAGCACCACCCACTTTTGGAGCACAGACTAGCTGCATTTCATCAGAGGCCTCATTCTTTTATTTATTTATTTATTTATTTATTTATTTATTTATTACATTTTAAGTTCTGGGGTACATGAGCAGATTGTGCAGGTTTGTTACATAGGTATACATGCGCCATGGTGGTGGTTTGCTGCATCCATCACCCCATCATCTACATTAGGTATTTCTCTTAATGTTATCCCTCCCCAATCCTCCCACCCCCTGCTATTCCTCCTCTAGCCCCCCACCCCCCAGGCCCCAGTGTGTGATGTTCCCCTCCCTGTGTCCCTGTGTTCTCATTGTTCAACACCCACTTATGAGTGAGAACATGTGGTGTTGGTTTTCTGTTCTTGTGTCAGTTTGCTGAGAATGATGGTTTTCAGCTTCATCCATGTCACTGCAAAGGACACCAACTCATCTTTATTTATGACTGCAAAGTATTCCATGGTATATATGTGCCACCGTTTCTTTATCCAGTCTATCATTGAAGGACATTTGTGTTGGTTCCAAGTCTTTGCTATTGTGAACGGTGCTGCAATAAACATACGTGTGCGTGTGTCTTTATAATAGAATGATTTATAATCCTCTGGGTATATACCCAGTAATATGATTGTTGGGTCAAATGGTATTTCTGGTTCTAGATCCTTGAGGAATAGCCACACTGTCTTCCATAATGGTTGAACTAATTTACACTCCCACCAACAGTGTAAAAGTGTTCCTGTTTTTCCACATCCTCTCCAGCATCTGTTGTCTCCTGATTTTTTAATGATTACCATTCTAACTGGCGTAAGTGATATCTCAA
>CAUYLG010042281.1:0-67731 GCA_963573385.1 Cacajao melanocephalus
CCAAAATTTATTTTTTTTTTGATATAAAGAACCCACGGTTTTTTATAAAAAGCTGCATTTATAAAATTAGACACAAAATTTTGGCCTGTTCCTTTTTTTTTTTTTTTTTTTTTTTTTGCCTTTTCTCTTCTGAGTGGTTAATCTTTCCAGGTTACTTGGTAAGATTCTTAGAAGGCACAGGCAGTACTTAAGACAATTGTATTTCTTTTAGAAAGAAATTTTCTTAGTCAGATAGGGAATTTCAGAGAGAGAGTCCCTGCCTGCTCTTTGGAGGTAGGAGAAGAAACAAGAGAAGGTTAGTACGTTTTTAGTTCTGAGGCAGCTTCTAAACCTTTTTGATTTATTTTAATTCAAAGTGCTCAGCATGCCAAAACACCATAGTTTGGGGTATCATTATTTGCACCCCAACAGAAGAAACTAGAATATCATGTCCAGGACTCTGCAAGCAACAGGGAGCCATGAAGACAGATGAGCAGTGAAGCCATGAGACTGGAATTGTTACACTTGCAGGAATACTAATTGTGAAGTTATTGCAATGTTTGGGTGAGAGATGAAGAAGAGTTAAACTAGGGGAGAGGACTGGGAATAAAATCCTTGTGAATCACTGCAAGAGTCATCGCAGGTATAAAATGAGTGAATGACTGAATACGGATAAGAAAGAATAAGCTGGAGTCCTGGGTGATTCTGTGGTTTGAAGGTTTACTTTGTTCCAATTTTCATTATCAAAATAATATTTACTCATTGTACAATATTAGAAAATATAGGAAAGTGTATTTTAAAAAAGATAGGTGAAGTTTCCTGCAATCCTATTATCCAGAGATAGCCACTATACTGTAGAGTATTTTCTTAGTTTTTTCTATTAATTTTTAAAATATTTTTAAGGTTTTTATTGAAGTATAACAGATATATAGAAAAGTGAACAAATTCTAAAAGTGAACAAATTCTAAGTGTACAGTTCAATGAGTTATTATGAAATGAATACAACTGTATAATTACCACTTAGATTAAGAAATAGAATATTAACAGCATTTCAGAACTCCCTCTACTCTCTCCCTCTAAGCACCCTACCAATCATCGCACCTCTTCCACTTCAAAAGTAGTCACTACTTTGACTTGTAACACTTGTTTTTTATATAAATGGACTCAAAGTATTATTACATCTTTGTCTTCTTTTACCCAATATTATTGACATAAAATTATGAATGATTTTGTGTGTACTGGTAGCTTATTTTTCTTGCCATAGTATTCCATTAGAAGTATGAATATAGCACAATTTATTCCTCCATTCTATTATGGATGAACATTTGAGTTTTTGCCAATCTGTGGCTACTATGAAATATGCTATCTGTCCCTGTACGAGTCTGTTGGAGCACAACTACATTCATTTCTCTAAATGTAACCTAGAAGTAAAATTGCTGGTCATAGGATATTTTTCACCTTCAGTACATAATAGCAGTTTTCCACGGTGGTTGTACCACTCTACACTCCCACCACGATGTAAGAGCTTTTCTTATTCCATAAACTCATCAACACCTGGGCATGTCAGCCTTCTGAATTTTTGCTATACTGTAAATTCTGTAGTGGTATTCCTTGTGGTTTTAATTATCCTTTGATGTATTTCTAATAAAGTAAAGCATTTTTCATATATTTAATGGCCATTCTGTTATTCGTCTTTGTAAAGTTTCTGTTCACATCTCTTGCTCAATTTTCATTAGGCTGTCTCTTATTGATTTGGAGGGAATCTTTATATATTCTGAATATGAGCACATTATCAATTCTACATGCTGCAAAAATTTTCTTCCACTCCGCAGCTTGCCCTTTTATTCTTTTCATGCTGCCTTTTGATGAAGAAAATTTCTTGATTTTAAATGCTGTTCAATGTGTTGATCTTTTCCTTTATGTTACACATTCTTTGGCTCTTGCTTAAGCAATCTTTGCCCAGCCAAAGGTTAAATTAGATTGTTCTAGAAAACTCTGATGCTCTGAAGAATCAAATCACTACTCTCATTGATTAGTGATTCCTCTGGCAAAGCATCCTAAGCTAGTAGGTTCAGTTTTTTATTATTATTTTTTATTATTATTATTTTTGAGACCAAGTCTTGCTCAGTCACCCAGGCTGAAGTGCAGTGGTGCAATCTTGGTTCACTGCAACCTCCACCTCCTGGATTCAAGTGATTCTTCTGCCTTAGCCTCCTGAGTAGCTGGAATTACAGGTGCCACCACCTTGCCCTGGCTAATTTTTGTATTTTTATTAGAGACAGGGTTTCACCTTATTGGTCAGGCTGGTCTCAAACTCCTCACCTTGTGATCCACCTGCCTCGGCTTCCCAAAGTGCTGTTATTACAGACATGAGCCACTGTGCCTGGCCTGGTTAGTTCAGTCTTCAGCAAATGTCAAAAAAACTGCATTCCTGCTATAGCTTAGTGTTCAATATTTTAAGTAATAATCAAAACCAAGAAAAAACTCCAAATGAATTTGGGAGTAAACAATACGTGTCAAGATATAAATTTACTTGTATTAAGAACATAGAAAGGGCAAAGATAAGACAATCAAATAAACAAAACTCTGAAAGAAGCACCATAAGAGAATTTGCCCCGAAAACATGATCCTGTGAATTTAAATTTGAGCTCAGGAAGAAAAAAAAATACGTTTTTTTATGTGTCTTTTCCCCTTGTTGTGTTAATTTTGAGTCATTACTTAAGTGGTATATGTCTCTAAGTATATATATTTTTCTGAATTGTATTTTCTTAATGCCTTGCATCTTTGAGGATATCTTTCAATTGCCTTGACACATCTCATGACTAAGTAACACATTCTTGGATCACTATTATTTCTCCTCAAACTCTATAAGTAGCCCTATTTTTAAGGTGCTAACTGTTGCAAAGTTATCTGAAGTTAGCGTGACTTTTTTTTCACTTACTGATAAGTTTTTTTTTTTTTCTGGATGTTTATAGGGCTTTCTATTTGACATTATAATTGAAAAATTCCACCACACTGTGAATCTACGTGACTCATTTTTGGTTGATTTTTGCCTAGAACATAGTGAACACACTTCTGATCTATATACCAAATTACTTTATTCAAATCCGGAACATTTTCTTCAACTAAGCCTTAATTATTCCTGCTTTTCATTTAGTTTGGCCTTTTCATTCTAAATACTCATAGTTCTTTTGGCTGATCCTCTCTTACCTGTTCTCCTTACTTATCATTATTTCTCTGATGATTTCAATTTTTTTGTCTTTTTGTTCTGTTTTCTGATCTCAAGGTATGCACTTAACATCGACTCAAATGTTTTCCAGTGTCAATTTTATATTCTTGCCTCCACTGAGGACTTTAATTCTGCCACACTTTTTTTATGTTTCTTTAGAACCTTAAAAAAACTTACTAATCTTATATTTTGTCTCATCCCGTTGTTTTTCATGTTAGCCTGATGTCTGTTTCACAATGGCCATATGTATATTTATTTACTGTTCATTTTTATTTTTAAATTTCCCTAGGTTATTGAGGAACAAGTAGTGTTTGGTTACACGAGTAAGTTCTTCAGTGATGATTTTGGTGCACCCATCAACCAAGCAGTATACGCTGCACCCTATTTGTAGTCTTTTATCCCTTAGCCCCTTTCCCCTTCAGTCCCCCCACCCTTTCCCCTTCGGTCCCCAAAGACCACTGTGTCATTGTTATGCATTTGCATCCTCATAGCTTAGCTCCCACTTATGAGTGAGAACATACTATTTTTGGTTTTCCATTCCTGAGTTATTTCGCTTGAAATAATAGTCTCCAATCTCATCCAAGTCACTGTGAATGCCATTAATTCATTCCTTTTTGTGGCTGAGAAGTATTCCATCATATATATTTGTACCACAGTTTCTTTATCCTCTTATTGATTGTCAGGCATTTGGGTTGGTTCCACATTTTTGCAATTGTGAATTTTGCTGCTATAAACATGTGTCTGCAAGTATCTTTTTAGCATAATGATTTCTTTTCCTCTGGGTAGATACCCAGTAGTGGGATTGCTGGATCAAATGATAGTTCTACTCTTAGTTCTTTAAGGAATCTCCACACTGTTTTCCATAGTGCTTGCACTAGTTTACATTCCCACTAGCAGTGCAGAAGTGTTCCCTGTTCACCACATCCATGCCAACATCTACTATTTTAAAAATTTTTTTATTATGGCCACAACGTTCATACATTTTTACGTTCCATTAAGGGTGCCAAATAGTTTCCATGAATTTCTTTTGGTTCTTGTAGTCAATCATTTTAAGAGATTCATTATTTGCCAGAGTTTTCAAGATGCTCCTTCCTTTCCTTGTCCTGACTACCTTTTCATAAATTCAGTGTTGTTCTTTTTCCTCACTGTTCTCATCCTTGAAGAAGGAGAGACTTTTACTGGGTTTGGCACTTGGAAAAATCTATAAAGTCTCCAAAGATGTAGGCAAGTCATAGGCAAACCTGAGAAAGTTTCAAGAGTAATAATTAAATAGAACACAACTGTCTGACTTTATAAATCTAAAGAGTTATGGTTTCAGGCAAGTAATAGAGGGAGCTCTTGTAAAATAATTTAGGCTCTTATACATAATAAAAATTTCCACCACAGTATCATTATAGCTAACCTTTGCATAAGGCATTGGAAATGTAAAAAACTCTTTAAATATTTATTTAATTGCATCTCCAACAAGTCTGTGAGGTACATATTAGCATTGGAATTTGATGAAGAAGAGAACAAGCTCAAGGATATTTTGTGATTTGCTTAAGATTACACAGCCAGCAAGTCCTGGAACCAAGATTCAAACCTACCTCTTGGGACTCCCCCAAACCCTTATCCTTTTGCATGGGATAAAGATTCCCTTTTTTAGGAGATTTGCAAATTTTATAATTTTAATAAAAGTAGTTTATTTTCAAAATCACAGGTGGGTAGAAAGCCAGGTCATTAAGATCATGAGTCCATAACCTAGGCATTTTCTGGTAATGGTTACCCGAACAATAATAATCTCAGTGCCTGAAAGGCAACTCTCAGAGCAGCAGCCCTGCAAACCCAAACAACACAAAGACAGAAGGCTGCTGTCATAAAAATCAACTGTTTAAATGGATCAGGATTAAGAAATCATTCTTCATCTTGCAAGTTTGGGGTCATCAAACATGCTTACCTCCCACCCACAACACAATTTCCCAAAGCATCTGATTGAAGAAAACTGAGATAGCAAATAAACAGGTTTACAGTCCTGGAGTCTGTGTTTGACAGAAATGATGAGCACACAGGAGAATGAGGCTGTGATATTTTCTAACAGTCCTCACAGATTCCTCCAGAATCCTCTCACTGGCTGTCTGCCTCCCATCCTGTGCTGCATCTGAATGCCCCTGAACCAGGCAAAACGTGCCTCACAGTCTAAGCAGACCACACTGCATCATCCCAGCCAGCTTTTCCCTGGGTTTGCTCTCACGCTTCCTGTACCATCTCCCCCTCCTCCAGCCATTTACTCCCTTTCTGATTTGTTTAAAAACAATGAGATTAATTTTAGGAAATAATATCCCTTTACATTTATCAAGTGTTTCACTATTTACATATTGCTTTCATGCACGTAATTCTCTGGGGACCTGGGTACATTCCTTTGGACATTAAGGAAAAATTGCTGACAATCAGAAACTGCATGTTTAGAAAGAATGTCAGTACACGGTGACGGTCAAATATTTTTGGAAACAAACAAACAAAAGACACCTCCTTAACCATGACCTCATCAATCCCAGAGCTGTCTACCATTCTTTAACCTATCCTCCCAGGAGTTACATTTTGCTTTTAACAACAAACAAATAGGAAAAGACTGAGCTGATGTTTATTTGAAATTCCTTCCAGTATGAAGTCAAAAAGATGAAAAAGATTAATTTACACCTGAATTTTAATTTTTTTTCTTGATGTCCAATGTTTGAACCTGTTTCTTAAGCAAATCTGCAATATTTTGCTCACCCCAATAGGATACATTTTAGACATTAAGTGATTTCTTAAACAGCAATCCAGAAAATAATCAGATTTCTCCTATCTTCACACACACAAAAAGAAAAACCCAAAGGCTCACACTGTCTCAAGTATTGCTTCTCTTTCCATTAGGTACAAACTTTTCACTTCTTTGTTCATTTACAACATTAAAATTATTACAGGTCAGTTTCAATATGTAACAAGAAGTATACCAGAATATTTAATATATATCATCCCTGGTACACACAATACAAATTTTAGGGTGATGACAATTAGAAATGATCACGTTTATAAGAACATATATTGCCAAGTTCTATGTTACTATCTTTCTTTAAATTCTTATCCAGGATGGGCGTGGTGGCTCATGCCTGTAATCTCAGCATTTTGGGAGGCTGAGGAGGGCAGATAACCTGAGGTCAGGAGTTTGAGACCAACCTGACCAACATGGAGAAACCCCATCTCTACTAAAAATACAAAAAATTAGCCGGGTGTGGTTGTGCATGCCTGTAATCCCAGCTACTTGGGAGGCTGAGGCAGGAGAATCTCTGGAATCCAGGAGACATTGCACTTCAGCCTGGGCAACAAGGCCAAAACTCTTTTTCAAAATATATATATATATCTCCAACTGACTCCCAATCTCTCCTACCACTTATACATCAAAAGCATTTGATAGAAACACACTGAATTATTTGCAGCTTCCCACATGTTCGAGAAGGTAGTAGAAAATAGGATGTTTCTTTTCTCCAGGCGGTAATTTCAAAGAACAGAATTTCAACATACAAATGGTTGCACTCTGACATCATAGAAGTTTCTTTTCCAGGCAACATAGCCTTGGACATAATATTTCAGCCACAGTCCCAGCAGGGTCAGAATGGAGCACTGGGCATCTGGCTGAAGAGAACAGTCACTCCTAAGGGGTGTCTGTAAAGGGGTTTCAGCACAGGCAGGGGTTAGACTAGCCAATGATCAACACTGAAAACTACCTTCAGTCCTGAGACTGTGATTCCGAGGACAGCAATGGAAGTGCCTGCACCACATGTTGGATGTCTTCTGGCTTCACCTATGCCTTCCCTTCATTCCTCTCAGGAATTTCCCAGAATGAAGTAGGAGGCACAGAGTTGAACAATCGTTGGCTCCTTGCCTGGGCTTCTAGGGGAGCAGAAGAACGAACAAAACGGGATTTATTTCTGTGCCTCTATAGGTATGGAAGAGATCTTGGAAGAGGCTCACGGAAGAAGGAAATAGATAGTGAGTGGTAGGAGCAGACTAGGGGATTTTGAAATGGCAAAATGAAGAGCTGGGTCCTATATAACGAGAAACCAAAATAAGGATATGAATCACAGAAAATGGAAAAGTTCATGTCTGTGGGGGTGCTCTGCCAGGCACTGCTCCCAAGCAGGTTTAGAGGCATGTGGGAGTGAAGCAGTTCTTCCTCCTCATCACCATCATCATCATCATCATCACAGTGAATGCTCACATGCACTGAGCATTTGCCGTGTGCCACCTTTGCCATCACAATTTCACAGTCACCAAAAATAATGTTATGTCCTGTACACAATTCACACAGGAAGTGGTGGGGCAGGAATTTAGCACAGGTGTGTCTAATTCCAGAGCTGATGCTCTTAACTGGCTGTGCTTGGTCGTGCTCCATCCTTTACCAGGAGTGCCCTTCCCCGAGGCTCCAAGCCAACATTTCCCTGGTGGCCCCTGAATATAGACCTCTTCTCACCGTACTTGTCACAATTCCAGAACAGGGACTGTGGTCTTAGTCACTTCTGTATCCCCACTGATAAGAAAAGTCTGGGGAGTGTTCAGTGACTATGTGAATGGAATTCAATTGTGATATGCTTTGGCTGGGTCTCCACCCAAATTTCATCTTGAATCGTACTCCCATAATTCCCAGGTATTGTGGGAGAAAGCTGGAGGGAGATAATTGGATCATGAGGGTGGTTCCTCCAACACTGTCCTCATGGCAGTGAATAAGTCTCATGAGATCTGATGGTTTAGTAAGGAGTTTCTCCTTTTGTTTGGCTCTCATTTTCTCTCTTGTCTGCTGCCATGTAAGACATGCCTTTCGCCTTTTGCCACGATTGTGAGGCTTCTCCAGCCACGTGGAACTGTGAGTTCATTAAATCTCTTTTTCTTTCTAAATTACCCAGTCTCGGGTATGTCTTTATCAGCAGTGTAAAAACAGACTAATACAAATAGAGAGTAAGAATCGAAAAGGACCTAGGAAACTGACAGAACCAGGGCATAGGGATAGAGGGTTGAAAAAGAAATGTTAGAATGGGGAATGAAGGCCACTGCATACAAGCAAATAAATCTGTAATTTTAAAATGTTGATTCTCACAGATGGAAACAGACCGAAAAAATAAAATCCCTTTACCAAAGAAGAAATACTATGCTTCCTCCAAACAGTGCATATCCATTTCTTCTTTTGTTGTTGTTTTTACTTTTAATTGCAAATTGACAAATTACAGTTGTATATATTTAAAGAACATAAAGTGATGTTTTGATTTATGAATAAAATATGGAATAATTAGATCAAACCCATTGCATGCCCATCAGTTTTTGAGAGAGCCACTGTGGAAGATGACATTCTTAGTTGCATCTGCCTATTTAATGCTATTCTCATTAAAAAGATCTATTTCAAATTGGTTTTCAAATTACATACTTCTGAAAGACAAATTAATAATAAGACTAATTTTAAATCTGCCCAGCTGCTTGAGATGGATTCTCCAAGATCCTGCGAGGAGGAAACTCACAAGCTTACTGGAGGTGAGAATCATGTTCCTTGGCACAGCATCTCTTCTCTGTCTGATGTACTTCCAGGGTCATGGTCACTCTGTTTTGATGATCTTTCAGTACTACTCTTGAAAATACCAGATGTCTTCACATCTCTGAGAATGGCTGTCATCAAGAAACAAAGGATAACAAGTGTTGGGGAAGACGTGAGGGAACTGGAACTCTTGTGCTCTGTAAGTAGGAATGTGGGATGGTGCAGCCACTATGGCAAACAGTATTTAGGTTTCCAAAACATTAAAATTAGAAATGCCATATATTCCAGAAATACCATTTCTGAGTGTATATCTCCAGAAGAATAGAAATCAGGATTCCAAAAAGTATCTACAGCCCCATGTTCACTGTAGCATTATTCACAATAACCAAGACACAGAAACAACCTCAATGTCCATCAACAGAAGAATGCATAAAGAAAACGTGATCTATACATATGTATATACACACACATATTACATATATACACACACATACACACACACACACAACAAAATATTATCCAGCTTTCTGAAAAGAAGGAAATCCTGCCATTTGTGACAACACAAGTGAACCTGAGGATATGATGCAAAGTGAAAGAAGCCAGTCAAAGAAAAACACTGCATGATTCCACCCACAGAAAGTATCTAAAATAGTTAAAAAGAAAACTTCAGGTCAATATCCTTGATGAAAATAGACACAAAAATCCTCAACAAAATACTGGCAAATGGAATCTAGCAGCACCTCAAAAAACGAATCCATCACAATCAAGTAGGCTTTATTCTTAGGAAAAAAAAGTTGGTTTAACATACACAAACCAAAAACTGTGATTCATCACATAAACAGAACTCAAAACAAAAACCACATGATCATCTCAATAGATGCAGAAAAGGCTTTCAATAAAATTCGACATCTCTTCATGTTAAAAACACTTAGCAAACTAGGCATAGAAGGTATATACCTTAAAATAATAAGAACAATCTATGACAGATCCACAACAAACATCCCTGAGTGAGCAAAATCCAAAAGCATTCCCCTTGAGAACTGGAACAAGACA
This sequence comes from Cacajao melanocephalus, assembly GCA_963573385.1. Taxonomy (NCBI): domain Eukaryota; kingdom Metazoa; phylum Chordata; class Mammalia; order Primates; family Pitheciidae; genus Cacajao; species Cacajao melanocephalus. Next base: position 9,801 of record CAUYLG010042281.1, read on the forward strand.
AGGATGCCATATAAGCCTTGGTTGAAGTTTTAAGTAAACCTAGATTAAATAACCCCTAATTCTATCCTATTTACTCTCTCTATTCTTTCTTTCTGTATAATAAATATACATATATATACTTGTGTGTGTATATATGTATCTATATGTATATGTGTACACATATATACACACACACAAAGTATGATACTCTCGCCACTCTTATTCAACATAGTATTGGATGTCCTAGCCAGAGCAATCAGGCAAGAGAAAAAAAATAAAAGGCATCCAAATAGGAAGAAAGGAAATCAAAATATCTCTCCTCACAGATGATATGATTCTACCTAGAAAACCTCATAGTCTCTGCCCAAGTCTCCTAGAGAGAAGAGAGAGAGGAGAGAGGAGAGAGGAGAGAGAGTAGCAGAGAGGGGGAAGAAGAAAGAGAAAGGAGAGGAGAGGAAAGGGGAAGGAAGGAAGGGGGAGGGGAGAGAGGAGAGAAGGGAAAGAGAGAAGGAGAGAGGAGAAGAGAAAGAGAGAAAGAGGAGACAGAGATGAACAAATAAGAAGGGAAGAATTAATCAAAGCAGGTAACCTAAGTGAGGGTACCCATAACAACATCAGAATAAATAAAATTTCCCTACTAAAAAACAAACCCCTCTAATTGGTGAAAAATTCCAATAACCACTATAAATCAGAGAGATGTTGATTCAAAATAAAAGAATGGACAAATATAAATTGAACAAATAAGATTAAATAGAAAGTGAGAGTGAAACGTATTAATACATTCATTTGTTCAAAACTAGTTACTGTGTGGTTACTATGTGCTCAGCCCTACTTGATGTGCATATAAGCATATTAACAATATGGTTTCAAAAAATATAGCTTCAAATATGAAATCTTATTAAGGCAAATAGCATTAAATTAAGAAAAAATATTATAGCTTATTTGTGTATAGTATTTTAAAAGCAAAAGATCCTGCAGTAGCTGATTTTTTTTTTTTTTTTTTTTTTTTGATGGAGTCCCACAATCTTGCCCAGGCTGAAGCGCAGTGTCGCGATCTCAGCTCACTGCAACCTCTGCCTCCCAGGTTCGAGGGATTCTCCTGCCTCAGCCTCCCAAGTAGCTGGGACTACAGGCACGTACCACCACGCCCGTCGAATTTTTAAAATTTTTAATAGAGATGCGATTTCACTGTGTTAGCCAGGATGGTCTGAATCTCCTGACATTGTAATCCGCCCGCCTCGGCCTCCCAAAGTGCTGGAATTACAGGCGTGAGCCACCGCGCCTGGTAGAATTTTAACATTAAAAAAAGAAAACAATTTTCTATTCTGTTTAGCATGTGACCCAACAATTCCATTCCAAGGTATTCAAGTGAGATGAAAGCATATGTTTGCCCCAAAACCTGTACACAAATGTTTATAGCATCTCTATTTGCAATAGCTCAGAACAGAAAACAGCCAACTATCCGTTAATTTGTGAATGGCTTAGCAAATTGAGGAACATCCATAGACTAGAATACCACTCAGCTCTAGAAAGGAGTGAAGCAGTTATAGGTGCAGCAACTTGAATGAATCTCAAAGGCGTTATGCGACGTGAAGTAAACCAGACTCAAAGGATTGTAAGCCATGTGATTCTACTTCCATGGCATTCTGGAAAAGGCAAAACTACAGGGAAAAAAACCAGATCAGTATTGTCAGGGACCAAAGGATATTTTTTGGGTGACAGAAATCTTCTACCTTGATTTCCAACACAGAAATATTGACACGACTTGACACATGGATTTGCAAATGGTAGTATTTCCTGACTGCGCATGTTTTTTGAAACTCCTTCACACCAAAAGGGTAAATTTGGCCAGGTGCAGTAGCTCATGCCTGTAATCCCAACACTTCAGGAGGCTAAGGTGGGAGGATCTCTTGAGGCCAGGAGTTCGAGACCAGTCTGGGCAATATACTAAAACCTTGTCTCTACTGAAAATACAAAAAATTAGCCGGGTGTGGTGGTATGTGTCCATGGTCCCAGCCACTTTGGAGGGCGAGGTGCGAGGATTACTTGAGCTCGTGAAGTCAAGGCTGACAGCGTGCCCCTACACTCCAGCCTAGGCAACAGAGTGAGAACCTGTCTCAAAAAAATAAAAAGAAAAAAGAAAAAAAAACTAAAATGGGTAAATTTTAATAAACCTGGATTTAAAAAAAACTCGAAAACTACATTGCCCAAATTTAATGAAAAAGACAGTTGTGCAGGAGAAAGGCCTGATGATAAATCATAACATTTTGCATCTTCATCTTTCCTGACAATGAAGCAGCAGTTGACTGGACTGACCACCACCCTCCTCTCGAATTGCACATCTTCTGGCTGATGCCATTTTAGAGTCTCCAGGTTTCAGCTGCACAGCAAAGCTCACATTCCCTGCCCCAGGAGTCAGCTGAGCAGGAGGTGTCTGGAATTCACGCTTCTGCATGGCACCCATTTATCTCCCACTGAATTTTCCGCTGCTTGCCATTGTGCACATAAACTTTAGCTGGGCCTGAGAGTTGTCCTTACCACTTCTCAAGGGCACGTGTTGACATGAAGAAGAATCAGTTAGTTGAGCTTGCATGGGAAACTCCTGTCCCCAGAAACCATTGATTCAGCTTTGAGCCTTCATTTGCACAATCTATAGATGCTATAAATTATTGGCTTATATGTCCTCTTATCTCCTCATTCCACAAGGAATTTGAATCTTAGAGGAAAGAAAATCATAAGATAAAAGAATAGAAGAATGGCAACAAATTGCTGCATGCTTCTTAGAAGTGAGAGGGAAGAATTGGGGATAACTGAGAGTTCTCTCACACTATGCCATTTGGATTGTAGCAGAGGCAATAGTTAAAATATTAAACCACGTGTACATGATGACATAAACAATCAGACTGGTGCCATCCGTAACCCCCAGTACAGTCTCACGAGATGCGTCCTGGCTGCCTATGCCCTCTGAAGATTGGCTGGAGCTGAGCAAGTCTAAGACACCAATGTGCCCTCTGCTTACACTCACTCCAAACACTCTACTCTTGGTAACAAATAATAGTAGAGCTAATTGTTAGAAGTGGAACACTAATAATAAAGCATCCCACTGTTAAAATCACCAGCAAATGATTCCAAACTCTACGAGTTATCAGCTACCAGGAATGCTAAAAAGCAGATTGTATCACTCCTTTCTATCCAAAGTTGTAGGTGTTCTGAGAAGCTGCACAGAGCTTCTGGGTGCCCCCAGTGACCATAAGCTACTACTTTGTTGTTCATCCAGGACTTGTAGAGAAGAGACTCCCAGGGGTAGAATTCAAGAATTCTAAAAACTGGGGCTTGGGTGTGGTGGCTCATGCTTCTAATTCCAGCACTTTGGGAGGCTGACACAGGCAGATCCCTTGAGTCCAGGAGTTTCACACCAGCCCGGGCAACATGATGAAACCTCATCTCCACAAAAACTACAAAAATCAGCTGGGGGTGGTGACATGCCACTGTAGTCCCAGCTACCTAGGAGGCTGAGGTGGGAGGATCACCTGAGCCTGGGGAGGTCGAGGCTCCCAGCTCTCCAGCTCGGGCAAGAGAGTGAGACCTCGTGACAATACAATTTTTAAAGTTTAAAAATAAATTCTAAAAACTGGAAATGGGGAGTGGGCAGACCATTTGAAAGTCAACAAGGAGGCACTGAAACACACCCTGGCCTGTGCAATCAGACACCTTCGCTGCCTCTTTTCCGTCTAAGACTGGCTGACGATGTGTCCATCTTCAGGACACAGGCCCAGCGTCAGGCTTCCAGAAATTCTCTGCATCCCGAGACAGGGGTAAAAAGAAGGGAGGAGCTGGTCCACCCCCTCTTCCACCTCCAGCCGAAACATTTCTAGTCCCCATCAAAAGCTGAAAGGAAGGAAAATGCAAGCTCTGAGGCCCAGGAAAAGACAAAAGTCTGAGTGAGCAAAGCAGTTTAACTAGTCCTATTTTTAAAAATAAGCTCTGATGAAGTTTACTGACATTTTGGGGGAGCACTTTAAACTACCTCTAATTGCAGAGCATAGAAACGGTAATGATGTTCATGAGAATGTTGCCTGTGTAGCCGTTTAGAAAGGTTTCCTCCAGGGCTCAGAGACATAGGGCACTAGCTGAGGCCCATCCAGGCCCCAGCAAAAGGACTGTTATGAGCGCTGAAGTCCATAGGGCAGACTGGAGGCTGGGACTGAGTGAGAGACAGGGCCTAGGTCAGGTAGGCTGGGTCAAAAATAGGTGCACAAGTCTGGAAGATGAATAAGGAAACTGGGGGTACAGGGAGGACTGTGAGCCAGATCCAAGTGCTGGATTATGGGACTGGAGGAAGTCCAGGGATTAGCAAGCCTGTAACAGGGTGCGTGCAATGGAAGACAGTGGATGCGGAAGTTGGGGAGTGATGAAAGTGTTCAGGCCCCCAGTGGCTTCGGAGGGGAGGAGGTATGGTGGGGAGCAAGTGAAAACAAAAAGACCAGTTAGGAAGCTAGTGAAAAAGCCTATGTGAGAAATGCTTCAATTAAGGGGTGGTAAAGGTACTAAAAAGAAAATGAATGTCAGACAGATCTAGTTTTATTTCCATTATTATTTTAAGTAGACAAACTCCATCTATTTATTACTTCTTTCCAACTGTTCTTTTAGTTTCAAGGTGTACATGTGCAGGTTCGTTATGTGGGTAAATTGTGTGTCGCAGGGGTTTGGTGTACAGATTATTTCATCATGTAGGTAATAAGCCTAGGACCTCATCAGCAGACTGACGCTCCTCACCTCCTCCAACCCTCAACCTCAAGCAGGCCTTGGTGTCTGTTGTTCCCATCTTTGTGTTCGTGTGTACTCATTGTTTAGCTCCCATTTGTAAGTGAGAACATGTGGCACATGGCTTCTGTCCCTGTGTTAGTTCACTTAGGATAATGGCCTCCAGCTCCATCTATGTTACTGCAAAGAATGTGATCTCATTCTTTTTTTAAGGATATGTAGTATTCCATGGTATATGTGTACCACATTTTCTTTATCAAGTCCAGCACTGATGGGAATCTAGGTCGATTTGGTGTCTTTGGTAGAGATTTAGAAGGTAGAATTGTCAGGACTTTAGATGTGGTAAGGAATAAAAGAGAAAGAAAATTTTACGTGACTCAAAATTAGATGGTGGATTACTCAGCAACAAAAATAATGAATTGCCGACACAATAACACAGATGAATAACCTACATCGTGTGTGATTCTATTTATATAACATTCTGGAAAAGACAAAACTATAGGGACAGAAAACAGATCAGTGGTTTCTATGTACAGGAGCTTGGGACACAATTTGGCTACAAAGGGCATGAGGGAAGTTTTAGGGGTGGTGGAACTGTTCTGTATCCTGAGTATGGAGAGGTTACATGACTATAAGCTTTTATTAAAACAACTCACAGAGCTGTGCATTAAAATAGTGAATTTTACTCTGCGTCAGTTATACCTCAATAAATCTGACTTAAATAAATTTCTGTCTTGGGCAAATGGGTAGGAAATCATGTCACCCATTGATATAGAAAATATGAAGGGAGGAGCAGGTTTTAGCTGTAGAAAGACAGGCAGAAGAGGCTTTCTATTTAGAGTGTTTATTTAAAAATAGAGCCAGGGTCTTGCTCTGTTGCCCAGGCTAGAGTGCAGTGGTGTGATCACGGATCAAGGCTTGACCTCCTAGGCTCAAATGATCCTCATATCTCCGCCTCCCAAGTAGCTGGGACTGCAGGCGCGTGCCACCATGCCTACGTAAAAATTTGGCTGTGTTGAATCTGAACATCCAAGAGATTGGGAGCTATCAGCAGCTGCAGTCATGGGTGTGTAAGAGCTCATGAGAGAGGTCAAGAGCCATAATACAGAGTGGGCAGTTGTCAACTCACAGGGACAGAGCCATGAGGGTGGGAGCTGGACCTGGGAGAGAGGGTGGTGCTTGGGGGCTTTCGGCAGCCAGCAGGGAGGCGTGATTTCAGCTGTCTTCCTACCATGTCTTCCCTGAAATACCTCCATCCTGTGCCTGTATATCCTTAAAATAATTTAACTTTAGTTTTTCCGTTAGCATCTTTAAAACCAAATACTCCTGGGAAAGGTAATGCAATGGGAAAAACTCGTAATGATGGCGTAATGTACATTATTGAGGTCAGATCCTCTTATAAAAGTTGAGTTTGAATATACGGTGGTTGGCCAGGCACAGGGGCGCACACCTGCAATCCCAGCACTTTGAAAAGCTGAGGTGTGAGAGTTGCTTGAGGCCAGGAGTTTCACAGCAGCCTGGGCAATATGGCAAGACCTCATATTTACAAAAAGTTATTTTTGAAAAAAGAATTTAGGGTGGTGCCCTTAAATACTTTAAACTGTAGAGCATATTTATCTAATGTGTCCACTGATTGTGGTGTATTATCTTTCCAAACATAGTGGAAAATGGAACATCTCTTACCCTATATAATATATATTTTTTCTTTTTTTGAAATGGAGTCTTACTCTGTTGCGCAGGCTGGATTGCAGAGGCACAATCTTGGCTCACTGAGACTTCCACCTCCCAGGTTCAAGCGATTTTCCTGCCTCAGTCTCCCGAGTAGCTAGGATTACAGGTACCTGCCACCACGCCTGGATAATTTATGTAATTTTAGTAGAGATGAGGTTTCACCATGTTGGGCAGGCTGGTCTCAAACTCCTGGCCTCAAGCGATCCACCTGCTTCAGCCTCCCAAAGTGACGGGATTACAGGCATGAGCCACTGCACCCAGTTACCCTATATAATATCTGCTAACCTCCCAGAGAGGGTTCTTCTAAATGGTAGTTTGGGAAATTCTGCCTTATCTCAAAGGATGAGGATTGAGGCTGGCAGACACTCCTCATGAAGTAATGAGTCCCAGGAAAGACAAAAACACATGCATGCAAGACCTGAGCATCCTCTGGTCCTCAAACTGTATCAGACAGAAACCAGCTACGGCGTCAGAGCAGGGAGGGGAACTCGCCCTCTCCCAGGTCCCCCAGCCAATCCTTCCTTAGCCATAATCAGCCCAGAGGGTACTTAGCCCTGACTGCTGATTTGGGAATTCTAACCTCAAAGGTTCTGGGTTTCAGATTCAGATAAGAAAGAAAAAAGAATCCAAATCATTACATTCAACAGGAAAACAAGTAAAAATATATATAGATAAAAGTTTAAACATAGCATTTATATGATTAAACAAATGATGTTTATTGTAGTTGGTACTGTGATATTTTCCATACACAATTTATCAAGTAATAATCCAGCAACTGATAATTTAAAAGAATTATATATAGATACACACACACACAGACACACACACAGGCACACACATATATCAAGTGAAAAGGTTTATTGTGAGAAATAAAGTAATAAAAGAGAATGTGCCTGTTGTTTCTTTTCCTCCTTTCTTAGTGTTTTTCCCTTGGGAGACCAAATAACAACATAGGAGTGAGCTGACAGACGCTGGTATGAAGAAGTGGTGATGGTGCCAGTTAGCAATTTGTAAATGCCAGGCAGTGGCACGTGCTTAATCATAATTGCACAAACTAACAATGTACATATTCCAGTTATTTTTAACTCAGTATTTTGAAAAATCATAGACTCATAGGAAGTCACAAAAATAATACAGAGAGGGTCCTGTGTGCCCTTCACCACCCTGATTCCTCAGAGGCTGACTGTACAGTATAGAATACAGCACATCAGCCTGAAGCTGCTAAGGTCTATAGACCTTATTAAGATTTTACCACTCTAGGCAGGGCACAGTGGCTCACGCCTCTAATCCCAGCACTTTGGGAAGCTGAGGCAGGCGGATCGCCTGAGGTCAGGAGTTCAAGACCAGGCTGGCCAACATGGTGAAACCCTGTCTCTACTAAAAATACAAAAATTAGCCAGGCATGCATGATGGCAGGCTCCTGTAATCCCACCTACTTGGGAGGCTGAGGAAGGAGAATCGCTTGAACCAGGGAGGCAGAGGTTGCAGTAAGCCAAAATCGTACCATTGCACGACAGAGTGAGACTCCATCTCAAAAAAACCAAAAAAAAAAACAAAAAAGATTTTACTACTCTAAAGGGGAAGTCGGAGTTTTTAAAATTTGCTTTGATTTCTTTCTGCTTCCTCTTTGGAAATACTCACTTCAAGAACTACAGGTACTAGGCCAGACAGACCTGTAAAACTGCATTGCTATCTGAATTTTGACCTTACATACACAAGGAGTCTTGGGGAGATAATCTGGTTAACCCCGCCCAAACTTGGCGCCAGTCTCATTTATATCTAAATGCCTATGAGAAGCTCAGGACTTTCCTGAGATAGAACAGGTGAATTCTGATTATTCAGTGGGCTAATATCATTGTAATGACTGGGGTTTTAAGGCGGTTTCTCTGTATATGGGGACACGTGGAAGCTGGAAGGCAAAAAAGGTCCAATTTTTATCCTTCCCTGAATCACACCCTCTGCAATGTAACTTTCTCCTACCAACAAGGGGTGGCATCTATATGTCATCTCTTGAATTTGTGCTGGGCCTGCAACTTGTGATGGTCAATAGTATGTGAAGAAGTAACAGGGTGCCAGCCAGTTCTGAGCTCAGACCTCAAGAGGCTATAACTTCCACACTTCTTGAAGCCCTGTAGTCCCAATATGAAAAAGGCCAGGCCAGCCTGCTGGAGAAGGACCATGAGGAGCAGAGCTGACGCAACCCACCTAAGGCCACCTTCAATCATGCGGCTGACAGTAGATACCTGAGCCAGCCCAGCCAAAAGCAGCCGTGTCTAGCCCAGCAAGAGGCACCTCGCCAGCCCACAGACTCGTGCAACTTATTTTCACAAGTTAGTAGTTTTGGAATTTTAGGTAACTGGTACAGGCAAAGACTTATGTGAGTGGGGTACAGAAGTGTCTAGATGAAAGAAGAATGAGTTTTTAGCTAAGAGCTAAACTAGCCAGGTTGCTCACTGGAGTTCAAGTGAGCACCCTAGAACAGCAAATCAGTTGTGAACTAAACGTTTCCTGCAGGCTGAAAATAAGAATGAAGTGGGAGGACCCCAGTGGCCCCTAGAGCATTCTGAATGGTTTTCTCCAGGGAAGAAAGAAAGTTCATTCATGGGCTTTTACACTGGCCTCAGGCCAGCCCCTGAGAGCCAGGAAGAAAAGAATGAGTGGGCAGGAGACTGCAGAGCTATGAGCAGGAGGAAGTTGCATGGGCCCTTGGGGCTGGGGAAGTTTTCCTAGGGTAAAGGGATTTTGAGCCTAAAGGTAATAAAGCTTTTATCTCTGTCTTGAGGTTTCATGCATTAATTCCCAAATATCTGTTGAATGTTTACTGTGTTCATTGCACTTACCACTGTCCTCCCTCACGTCTTGTGCAGTGATCGGCAAGCAGTACCTACTTCCAGGACTCAGTCTAGTGAGGTGCCATCAGAAGTCTAGACAGGGAGCCAGCCTTGGCCCTCTGATTACTTTCTCTGAGTCTCATGGTCTGAGGGCTGTTGCTAGGGTTCCTATTGAACAGACAATACAAAATGCCTTATCATACGGCCATGCAAATAATTACATCAATACAGAGCATTCAAACATGTGTCAACAAGGCAAAGCTTCCAAGAAATGAATCACAGGGAAGGGCTGCCAGGTGTCTTGCTGCAAGCCCCTTTAGGGGAGAGACAAGCATTCCTCATGGATACTGACCCATCAATACAAGCCAGGATCATATCTCCTAGGGAAAGTGAAGATGCTCTGAGTACACTGAGGAGCAGAAGAGCCTGGTCAGAAAAGAGTCTGGTCCTCCGAAACTGACATTCGAACAAATATCTGAAGGATGAGTTACTTGGGGAAGAGAGGGGATCCTCCAGGACAGGCATAGAATGAGCAAGGCTAAGAGGTGGCGAGGTTGTTAGGAGACTGACAGGATCAGAAAGTATAGCCATGAGGCCGGACAGGCAGGTGGGGGAGCCAGGTGGGCACAGTCAGGAATATTTGGTCTTGGGCCAATCGCACCTGTAATCCCAGCACTTTGGGAGGCTGAGACAATAGAATCGCTTGAGTCCAGAAGTTCAAGAATAGCCTGGACAATGTAGTCAGATGCTGTCTCTCCAAAAACTAGAATAATTAGCCAGGCCTGATGGCATGCACTTATAGTCCCAGCTACTAAGGAGGCTGAGGCGGGAGGATTGCTTAAGCTCAGGAGTTCAAGGCTGCAGTGAGCTATGATGGCACCAATGTACTACAGCCTGGGCAATAGAGCAAGACCCTGTCTCAAAAAAAAAAAAAAAAACAAAACAAAAACAAAAAAAAGAAAAGAAAAACGAAAAAGAATATTGGTCTTTGTTCCAAATGCAGTGGGAAGCCTTGGAAGGGGAATCATTATCATGTCAGTTTGAACCATATGAAATTGACATTTTTGCTGGTTGAAAATGACCAACACTGGCAAATTTTATATGATTCAAACTAATACAGGTTTCAGCATCAAAAATCCAAAAATCTAAAATATTCCAAAATGCAAAACTTTCTGAGTGCAGACTGATGCTCAAAACAAAAGCAAAAACAAAAACAAAAATGAAAAAATGCACATCTGACCATTTTGGATTTTAGATTTTTAGATCTGAGATGCTCAGTTAGTAAGTATAATGATAATACTAAAAAATCTTTTAAAAATCCAAAATCCAAAATACTTCTGGTTCCAAGCATTCCGAAGAAGGGATCCTCCACCTGTATTTCCAAAAGAGTCTTCAGCCTGACCCTTCCAAGGTTGACTGTTATTAGTCTTTTAATTCCTAGGTGATTTTCTCCTTTCCTTTCACAGAGAAGTCAAGCGTTGGCACCAAATGAGCAGGGAGTGAGAGGTGTGGGGGCTGAGGCCAGATGGGCCCCACAGCCTACTCTCTGGAGCAGCAGTGGCACTGTCATCACACTCACCTTTCTTCACAGCCTGCAGCGCCGCACGTGGAGGTGTGGGCTCACCAGGGAGGACTGCCATCTTGGACAGCTGATCCCTGCCTCCCATGCCCAGGGACATTCTTCTTGCCAGGAGTTGATGAGCTCCCACTGGAGATGGCAGACTCGTTTTTCAAGGGATGGGCTCAAGTAATTCAACCCTCCCACCCGAGCCCAGCCACCGGCGGCCCCTCGTTCTCAGCTTTCAGTTGCTTCTGTGTGTCTGAGACCAGAATCCAGGTCACAGCTCAACTGGACATCACAGCACTGACATTGTTCATTTTTGTTTTGGCAGCATGCACAGAGCCCTTCAAGAGAAAGTCACAGCGAGATAATATAAACCAAATCCAGCCATCTGAGTACAAGGAGAGACTGAGGTGATTCATGTCTAATAAGGAAAATCAGCCTTTCAAAAAGCATCCTTTAGTGGGAGTCTTTTAGAAACGGCAGAGATGACACCTTCAAACCTCACAGCACACTCGGGTTTGAGGGGACCAGAGAGTGCTCAGGGGCTCCCTGTGTAGACAAGACCCCGAGGAGATGGTGATAGTTTTCTCATCTTAGACTAACTCCTGTATCCCAGAGTCCCAGAGCACTTTGTGTTCCCTGCTCACACGTTGAAGGAGGCGGTTTTAAACTAACTGGAGCAGAGAGGCTGGGGCAGGGCTTAGTTCACCTGGACTCATGGTCTGTGCTCACCCTGAAGTCACACCTGGCATGAAACCATTTCCCTAGAATAGGTGCCCCACTCTACCACACATTAATCATGAAACTAAACAAGAGATTTGGCCAGGCATGGTGGCTCACGCCTCTAATCCCAGCACTTTAGGAGGCCAAGGAGGGCAGATCACCTGAGGTCAGGAGTTCAAGACCAGCCTGGCCAACATGGTAAAACCCCATCTCTACTAAAAATACAAAAATTAGCCGTGTGTGGTGGCAGGTGCCTGCAATCCCAGCTACTAGTGAGGCTGAGGCAGAAGAATCGCTTGAATCTGGGAGGTGGAGGTTGCAGTGAGCCGACATCGTGCACTCCAGCCTGGGCGACAGAGCAAGACTCCATCTAAATAAATAAATAAGAGATTTGGAAGGGGTGAGGTGCGGTGGAAATCAGGAAATCACACCCTGAATAGCAAAATCTCACACAACCTTTCTCTCAACATCTCTCTTCATTTCCTGAAGACCCCTTCCAGCAAAACCTATCCCATATTTCTTTCCCTCTACCCTCACACAGTTCCCCGGATCACCTCCGACTGCCATAGCCCACTCAGCAAAGCAGAAGCCAGAGATGCGGCCTTCTCATCCTCATTCTCCATCCTTGGAAGCCACTTGGTGAGGAAATGAGAGAGATGGGGCGGCGTGGGGTGGGGATGGGGGCATTTGAGTTATCAAGTATTCACTCTCCAGCATTGGCCTCTTCCTAGAGGAGAAAATTTAAAAGGTCCTACATTACTATTATTTCCCATATTACAATATTTTTAGTAGTAGGCCAAAGAAAGCAGACTCAGGGAGACAAAACGACAAAAATTTCTGCAAACAGAATCAAATAACCATTATGTGAGAACTGTTCATGGTTCAGGGTGACTTTGAAAATGGCCTCGTCAGTGACAGAGGAAAATGTAGTTATCCGGAAAGCTATCACGTGTTGCAGACGGAGATTCTGGGACTGTTAAATTTTAATATGTTCGGTACAAGGAAAATTGAAATTTCTGAAGAAAAGAAAAGCCAAAGGGCAAAGAGAAGAGAAATGAAACCAGCCTGGAAGTGGGGGAGTGGAAACTGGGGGTGTCACGAGGCCCTGGCACCATGCCCTCTTTCTTGTAAGGGAAACAGACAGGTTCTCAATCAGTGTGGGCCTAACCGGAGGATTATGCCTTTGAAAAATGACAAAAACTACTGCAAGAAAGGGGGAAAATACAGAGCGAAGGCAGTTAACTCTCAGCTGTTCGAGGGCTGATGCTGAAATTGGGAATGATCTAGACTTTGTCTTTCTTCCTCCTGCATGTTGGCAAATTCATTGCTCAAAAGCACTTTATCCTGAGGGTGAACAACCCTGCACCTACCACATCAGTTAAATATCAGCATCTTTGATTAAAGTTCTGGAGAGCCAGGGAAGAGTGTTTAAATTTTCAATACAGCCATGAATTTTTGACAAATGTGAGAACTGACTCCTTAGGAGTAAATGTGCTATTCCCAGGAACCCACACCACAAGCGTTGAAGATCAGCAATGCCACTATTAAGTTCTGCCTTAAGAAATTCTCACCATCAACAAGGAAGGAGATGTCCAGAAAAAAACGCGGGGGGATTAGAATCGTGCCAAGAATAAAAGGGAAAATACAGATCACATCTAACTACTACTGTAGAAGCCCCCCCCTCCAAATGTTGCACCACTTTCCCCAGTAACCCCACCAAAAAGATTTTATTTGGGGAAAAAATGTCAGCAGCAGTACACACAAAAATGACCATACCAAAAGGTGCAAGCATTGAAACCACTAAAAGCTTTAATTTACATGATTGAGAACACAACTGAAATAATCGGTAGCCAAGCACTGAGCATCTCGTCTGGTATCTCATAAGTAAATGGCTGAGCGAGTCTCACCAGCCCTCAAAGAGTTCAGACCTGTACTGTAGGCTGTACACAAAGACAAACACCTAGGAAGCAAAGAGTATTTAGGACAGGGGTCACTGCCAACTACATTGTTTCATCTGAATTGTAACTTGCTGTAGTCCAGGGACAGGGGTGGTCTACGGGGTTTTCTAGGCAATAAAGAGCTCAGCTTTGATTGGTGAACAGAACAAGGGCCGGTCAAGAAAAGAGGGGAAGGAAATTTAAAGTAGAACAGCCGAATAGAACATCAGACAGGGGATAGATATGGCTCCTCTGCTTCTCGACAAGAAGTTATTACCCAGTAAGGAGAAGGCAGACATTTGCCTGTGGACATGCAGAAATTAAACATCCTGCCAGGTTGGTGGCTCACACCTGTAATCCCTGTAATCCCAGCACTTTAGGAGGCCAAGGTCAGAGGATCACTGGAGTCCAGGAGATTGGGACCAGGAGACCAGTTTGTGAGATCCCGTCTCTATAAAAAAAAAAAAAAGAAAGAAAAAATGTTTAATTAGCTGAGTGCAGTGGCGCTGGGGTACCTGTAGTCCCAGCTACTCTGGAGGCTGAGGTGGGAAGATTGCCTGAGCCCGGGAGGTTGACGCATTGTGGGCTGTGATTGCAAAACTTCACTCCAGTCTGGGTGACAGATCAAGAACCTGTCTCCAAAAACAAAAGGCAATGAAGAAAAGAAATTAAAAACCCAGCTAAGACTCACTCTCCAGAACAATCTTTTTGGAAACTGAGGTCAGAGGTGGAAAAGAAAGACCATCTTTGGCTCTATTTTAGCCTATCCAAGAAAAACAATCTTAGCACTTCAAGTTTCCATTGAAAAGAAGATCGTTCAGTTTGGTTATCCATCCTCACAGGAAGGAGGATGGAACATCAGAGTTTTGAGCAATGGTCACCTCGCTGGAATAACAATCTGCCCAACAGGTACTTATGGTAGTCGTACCTACTACATGGAGTGATTGAGAACACTGCATGTCATTTCTCTGAACTTTGCATCTTTCTCCGCAAAGTGGAGAAGCGGGTCAGAAAATTCATCAGAGGCCACATAACAGGAAAGTCTTGTTGGACAAAAGTCTAATGATAAAGCTCGTATGTTGGGGCCAGGTGCGATGGCTCACATCTGTAATCCCAGCACTTTGGGAGGCCAAGGCAGGAGGATCACCTGAGGTCAGGAATTTGAAACCCTCCTGGCCAACATGGTGAAACCCCATCTCTACTAAAAATACAAAAATTAGCTGAGTATGGTGGCAGGCACCTATAATCCCAGCTACTTGGGAGGCTGAGGCAGGAGAATCACTTGACCCCAACAGGTGGAGGTTCCAGTAAGCCAAGATTGCACCACTGTACTCTAACCTGGGTGAAAGAGCAAGACTCCATCTCAAAATAAATAAATAAAAATAAATAAATAAATAAACAATAAAAGCTTGTATGTTTCCACAGAGAGACTTCTAACTGTTTCAATTAAGAGAGGCTCTGAGTCTACAGGACTCTCATGGATGGTAAGAAACTTGAGAGGAGAGTTGTGCTGGGGTGGCTGGTCTCTCTGGAAGAGCCTTTGGGTCTTGCATGGGCCTCCCACCTGGGGGCCACAGGAACAGTGGCCTGCCAGGAAGGGCCAGATGATTCAGGGCTGCCTGAGGTGTGCCATGTGAGTATGGGTTTCTCCAACCACAGCCCAATGCTTGCTTTTTCTTGGCAAATTCGTTGCTCATAAGCTCTTTATCCCAGTGGTGAACAACCCTGCACCAAGTACGTCAGTCAAATATTAGCATCTTTCATCAAAGTTCCAGAGAGCTGAGGAAGAGTGTTTAAATTTTCATGACAACCATGAATTTTTGACTATTTTGAGAATTGACTCCATCAGCTGTAAATGTGCTATCCCCAGAACCTAGCCCCTCCACTCCCACGAGGCTGCCTGGGTGGGAAGTGCCATACTCAACAGAGAGCAGGCAAGGGCCAGGCCTCTGTGGAAAACTAGCTGGGTCTCCATGGGACTCCCTGGAGCATTGGGCTGTGGGCTTACATCACCCAATCCTGGCCAGGTGGGGTGGCTCATGCCTGTAATTCCAGCACTGTGGGAGGCCAAGGTGGAAGAATTGCTTGGGCCCAAGAGTTTGAGTCCAGCCTGGGCAACAAAGTGGGACACTATCTCTACAAAAAAAAAAAAATTAGCCAGGTGTGGTGGTGCATGCCTGTAATTTCACCTACTTGGAAGGCTGAGGGGAGAGGGTCACTTGAGCCCAAGAGTTCAAGGCTGCAGTGAGCTATGGTTGCACTAGTGCACTCCAGCCTGGGTGACAAAGTGAGACTTGTCTCAAAAAAACAATCAAACAAAAAAATCCAATTCTCTGAATTTCATTAGTCAACAGGGAAATTAAAATGAAAACAATAGTCATACTACTACACTTCCACCAAATGGTTAAAGTGAAAAGATAGAAAATACTATTAAAGAGGATGTGGAGCAAACAGGAAACTCACTCACTGCTGTGTGTAATAGTTTCCATCCTAGGAAACTATTCGGCAGTATCTATTAAAACTGAATAGGCCTAGGCCACATGGCCCTAGAAATTTGACTCCTAGGCACACATCCAACAAAAAGGCATATATATGTTCACCAGAAATATAAGAATGCTCATAGCAGCGCTACTTCTAAAACCCCAAACTGGAAATGCCCAACAAAAAAGTGGGTAAATGCATCATGGTATCTTTAAACAGAGGAATATTATGAAGTAAAAAGGGTGAACAATCTGCAACTACATACAGCAACATGGCTGAGTCTCAACAACATAATATTGAGTGAAGGAAGCCTGATCAGGTGTGGCGGCTCACTCCTATAATCCCAACACTTTGGGAGACCCACATGGGAAGGATTGCTTGAGCCCAAGAGTTTGGGCAACATAGTGAGATCCCATCTCTACAAAAATATTTTTAAAAATTAGCTGGGTGCAGTGGCATGACCCTGTGGTCCCAGCTACTTGGGAGGCTGAGGTGGGAGGATCGCTTAAGCCCAGAAAGTGGAGACTGCAGTGAGCCAAGGTCACACCACGGCTCTCCACTCTGGGTGACAGAGTGAGACCCTGACTCAAAAAAAGAAAAAGAAACCAGGCACAGAAAACTATTTACTGTGTGATTTTCCATTATGAGGTTTGAAAACAGGCAAAACTCATCTTTGGTATTTGCAGTCAGGAGAGTGCTTACTATTGGAAGTGAGGGAATAGAAGGAAATACCATGGTGAGAGTTAGGGGATGCGGGTAATATTCTGCCTCATTTTGGATGCTGATTACATGGATGCGTTCAGTCCACAAAAATTTATGGAGCTGTACACTTACAATGTGGATACTTTTTGAATATAAATTAAACTTTAAAGAGTGCAAAAATAAGAGACTGGGGAGTAGGCAGGACACTCATGCTTGTAATTGGCGGCAGCAAGGGGTGGGATCGAGGGCGAGGAGAGAGCTGATGAACCAAAGATGTAATTTAGGGTGTGCACAACATTGCAGATGGTTAGTGCACAGTCTGACCAAGAGGGCAGGTCGGGCCCTCTCTTACTGCAGAGCATGTGGCCTCACATGCTAGCCACCTGAACGGAGACAATAGGCATTTGCGTGTGAAGACACAGGCTGCCCACCTCCATCCCACCTGGTGATGGTGTAGCAGCAGTCTCCCTTGTCACTGTCACCTGCACTCTTCTCTTTCTTCCACCATTACAGGAGGGATGAGATGCGTTTCTCAGGAACTGCATGTTTAGGCGAAAGTAGGAGAATGAACCTCACGGGCTGGCAGATGAGGTATCGCAGAGCTGCAAGGATACAGCAGGACATGTAGGTAAGGCCTGGTTCTAGAGAGACTGCAAAGTTAAGCAGAGGCCTCTAGACTGCATCAATGGGGAAACTGATCAAAAGAGATTTGATCTGGTGATGCTAAAATGCAAGTGGTGAACCAAATATATTAGCTACTCTCAACTGAGTGGTCTCTCCAAGAACAGAGAAAACGCCCACAGGCCTGCCTGCTGGGATGTTATTAAAAAGCCACCACACATACATTAGGATTTCTAGGTTTTCAAATACGTTCCAAAACGCCCCAGCTTATGACTTTAAACCATAGTACAAAAGTTTCTAAAGTTGATGGAGAAATTCTCTGTTTCAAAAACACTGTATTATTTGAAGGAAAAACAGTGCTTTTTATAAACCAAGCTATACAATAAGCTTTTGAAATAAGCTTTTAGGAGGCTAGGCAAAATTGGAAAAGGAGGCCAGATGCCCTGCAGTTCAGGTCAACAGAAATCTATGACAAGGTTTAAAGTCACAGAGGTGAACTCCAACCATACATACTTAGATGAAAAGCTTCAGTTGGGAGCTCTGGAAATTATTTTCATTTTATGTATATATTTATAAAATGCATGCTCACACAGAACACACACACACACACACACAAACACACACACAGACACACACACACATATTCCATACAGCTAGCACCAAACTTAGCCAAACTTAGAGCATCATCTATCTTTGTTGACAATGATACATTTGATAACTGTTCAGATGGGCAAAAGCCCTCAGGGAAGGGTTTTAAAGAAGAGAAATGGGAAAACAAATTATTTATGGGTATTTACCTGTGCACCAGGAATATTATTTATGCTAATCATTGGTTTGGACTCAGATTTGAGCTCTATCTTCTGTAAGTTTCTGTGGTGTCTTTCCAGTGTCATAAAAGTAGCATCTGCTGGGTGCAGTGGTTTACACCTATAATCCCAGTACTGTGGGAGGCCAAGGTGGGCAGATCACGAGGTCAAGAGATCGAGACCATCCTGGCCAACATAGTAAAATCCTATCTCTACTAAAAATACAAAAATTAGCTGGGCGTGGTTGCACGTGCCTGTAGACCCAGCTACTTGGGAGGCTGAGGCAGGAGGATAGCTTGAATCTGGGAGGCAGAGGCTGCAGTGAGCAGATATCATGCCACTGCACTCCAGCCTGGTGACAGAGTGAGCCTCCATATCAAAAAAAAAAAAAAAAACAACAACAAAAAAAGTAGCATCATAATGCAGTGTGGGGAAGTAGAAAGAGCCTTGGGCTGATAATCAGGAGACTTGGGTCTTAATACCCTAATACCTGGAACAGTCCTAGTTTCTATCTGTTGGCTTGATATAATTCTAAGAAATTACAACACCTTTCATTCTCAAAAGTGAACCAGTTTAAGAAGTAAATCATGTGACGGGAAATATCACAAACATGGCTCCTTCTCCCTGAATCAATATCTTCTCCAATGAGACTTCTCAGCTTCTTCATCAAAAGGTGGGATCTTTTTCCTTTGCCTTGAATCTGGACTTGTCTTATGACTTAATGTTGGCCAATAAAACTAAGTGGAAGTGGACAGGTGTGGTGGCTCACACCTGTAATCCCAGCACTTTGGGAGGCTGAGACAGGTGGATCACTTTAAGCCCAGGAGTTTGAGTCCAGCCTGGCCATATGCTGATAACCCATCTCTACTAAAAATACAAAAATTAGCCAGGGGTGGTGGTGCATGCCTGTAATCCCAGCTACTTGGGAAGCTGACGCAGGAGAATCACTTGAACCTGGGTGGTGGAGGTTGCAGTGAGCCAAGATCATGTCACTGCACTCTAGCCTGGGTGACAGAGTGAGACTCTGTCTAAAAAACAAACAAACAAACAAAAAACAATGACAAAAAAAATCCTATTGTGGATGTGATATGTCAGTTCCTAGCCAAGGCTGCCACATACCTTGCCTGTTTTTACTGTTTCTCTTGGAAGTCTGCTCAGCTGTCACGTGAACATGCCTGAGCAGGCCTGCTGGAGCTTGAGGGACCATGTGGAGTGCAAACCAATCCTACTAGCTGAGGCCAACACAGGCCAGCCAACCCCCACAGATGACCTGGTAACTTATTGCAGATGCCTAGATGAACTCAGTCAATAGCAGATAAATCATCCAGGTGAACCTAGCTTAAATTTATGATCCATTGAATTGTTAGCTAAGTTCATTTTTATTGCTTTAAACCAGTAAGATTGAGGTCATTTGTTATTTATTTATCAGAAGCTAACTGATATATATGGTCTCCCCAGTTCTAATGACCACTTTGTCTCTGACCATCTTTGCAAACTTGAGCAAATCCCATAAGTCTGGAGTTAAATGTTAAGTGAAGGCTGGGCATGGTTACT
Organism: Cacajao melanocephalus; assembly: GCA_963573385.1. NCBI lineage: Eukaryota > Metazoa > Chordata > Mammalia > Primates > Pitheciidae > Cacajao > Cacajao melanocephalus. Next base: position 29,494 of record CAUYLG010042281.1, read on the forward strand.
TACACTTGTAATCACCACATTTTGGGAAACCAAGGCAGGAGGATCGTTTGAGTCCTGGTATTCAAGTCCAGCCTGGGCAACAGAGCGAGACCCTGTCTCTATGAAAAGAAAAGTTAGGTGAAGAGCAAATAAATCTTGTAGCGAGGTAAGTACTGTTGCCTGTATTCATTTCCTACTGTTGCCTCAACAAGTTACCACCAACACAGTGGCTTAAAACAACACATATTTATTCTCTTGCTGATCTGGAAACTCGAAGTCCCAAATCAGTTTCAATCAGTTTCAACAGCAGAATCTGTTTCATGCCATTTCTGGCTTCTGGAGGCCACCTGAATTCCCTGGTTCTGACCCCTTCCTCATTCCAACCTCTGCTTTAATTATTACATGTCCTACTTCCTCTCTGAGCTCCTGTTTCTGTCTTATAAGAATCCCTGAATTTATATTCGGCCCACCCAACTAATCCAGGATTATCCTCCCATCTCAGGATCCTTAATTTAGTCACAGGTGCAAATCCCTTTTGCCATACGAGATAACGTTCACAGGTTCTAGGGATTAGGACCTGAATATCTTTGGGGACCATTATTCAGCCTACCACATTGCCCAGTAACTCTGTATAGTAGGCACTCTCTTGAGAACTGGAGAAATAGGGATACGAGGAACAGTTCCTGTGCAAAAGTAGGAAGCTGGACTGGAATGACTTTTGCGTATTCTTAAGCGATAATACTTGAGTATTCTTCATTTCTGTGTTGCCACAACTGCCCCTTGCATAGCATAGGCCATTATGCTTGAGGGGTGATACAAGAATAAACATTATTCATTAAAGGCTTGAGATCTAAGGATCAATTTTTCCTCAGTGCCTCATCCTAAGTGAGTCATTTGGCCAGAATGCATTACCTGTTATATAGTCCATACCTGAGACAGTGATGGTTTAGTAAGTGAAACTGGAAAAAAGAAGAAACTGAATGAGGGACATATATTAACTCCAGTCTGGGAAGAGAGATGTTCTAAATGCAAGCTATCCATTCAAATTACACACACTTATTTGTGGTCAAGGGTGCAAGAGAGGGCAGATGGTAACAACAGGGAGAGCGAGACAGAGTGCAAGAAAAGAATGAGATATCAGGAAAAGGGGAATGAAAAATGCAAAGTGGAAGAAAGGAAAAGCAGCTCCATTTGGAAGAATGAATCTTATAAAATACCAAACGGCACAGCGACCGCAAGCAGGCAGCGCAGGCTGAGTGAGAGGCGGAGCCACCATTCCAGCCCTCCTGCTGGGACCCACAAGGCATTTATAACCATTACTGCACCATCTGCTTCTATGATTAATTGCTTTTGAAGAAGCATTTATTTTCAGTGGGAAAAGATCAGAATATTACAAAAAGGATTTCTAGAAATGGTAAAAATGACTGCTTGTCAAACTCGAATTGGGAAGTGAAATAGTGCTGGTATATGTGCTACTAAGAGAGAATCTAGAACTGAAACTCAAATGAGCTCCCCCTGCCAGGGGACCTTTGATGCATGAGGATCCTGTACAGCATCCAATGTAGGGAAGACTCACAACATGAACAGAATAACAACCCAACAGTAACAAGAAAATTTGCTGAGCACTTGCTATGTGCTAGGAGTTCCGTATACATTAACTCACTTGGTACTAAAAATGACACAGGGAAGTAAGTTCTGCACATCTTTGTCTTAAAACAAAAGTGACCCGGTGTGGTGGCTCACACCAGTAATCCCAGTACTTCAGGAGGCTGAAGCAGGTGGATCACCTGAGGTCAGGAGCTTGAGACCAGCCTGGCCAACATGGTGAAACCCCGTCTCTACCAAAAATACAAAAATTAGCTGGGTGTGGTGGTGCGTGCCTATAATCTCAGCTACTCAGGAGGTTGAGGCAGGAGAATTTCTTGAACCCAGGAGGTGGAGGTTGCAGTGAGCTGAGATTGCACCATTGCACTCCAGCCTGGGTGAAACTCTGTCTCAAAAAAAAAAAAAAAAAAAAAAAAAGATGAAAGCTCTGAGGTACAGAAACTTCGTGATTCTCATGGGATAGAAAATAGCAGCAGTCTAGATTGAAATCTTTTCTACACTTGTACATCCTACAAAACCTACACAAATCAGCAAAAAGGCACACTAAAACTACCCCAAATATGTTTACCGTGTGCTTTTCTCTACAAGAGAAAAAAATGTATTAAAATTGTATTCGCATGAAAGTAGGAAGGGACATATCTGAAATGAGCCAAGCCAACTGTAAAGCTCATGCAAAAGTAGAGATGAAAGTATAGAGGAGAGAGAGAATAACGGGGTAGTGGGGGGACTACTTGTGAAAAACGCTGAAAAAAATCACCCCCAGAGAGATGGAAAAAAATTACCCCCACTCTGACTGAAGACATTCTGAAAACAGGTCTGGGGGCTGGTTGAGCAGAATGCTGGCTAAAGGAGAATTGGCAGGAAAGGAGTGGAAAGTGCTCAGAATTCAGGATAGCAGTTTTGGAAAAGCACCACTTCTGGAAGAGGGGGAGGCAACGTGGAAGCAGAATGCTTGTTGGTGAAAGGAAAGGAAGAACCATGTGGCAAAAATTAAGGGGCCTTTAGAAAAAAAATGACAGAATCAGTTTACATTCCCTTCCAGGAGGCACTATTTATTTAAAAATTGTACCTTACTATGCTAAGAAAAATAGTACTTGAATTAAGAAACCCAGTAAGTCCAGTCTGAAGATGGCGAAACCCCGTCTTTACTAAAAATACAAAAATTAGTTGGGCATGGTGGCAGGTGCCTGTAATCCCAGCTACTCAGGAGGCTGAGGCAGGAGAATCACTTGAACCCTGGAGGTAGAGGTTGCAGTGAGTCAAGATCACGCCACTGCACTCCGGCCTGGGCAACAAAGCAAGACTCTGTCTCAAAAAAACAAACAAACAGAAAAAAAACTCTGGTAAGCCATGCAAAGTCCTTACATCTTTAAAATGATCACTTGTTGTTAGTCATCTATGAAAATAACAATGTATTTCAAATAACAGAAAATTACAGCTGATGTACATGCAAAGTTACTGTAAAAAGAAAACACAAAGTGAGAAACTCACTGAGGTTTTCTAGTCTTCCTCCTCCCTCTCCTTTTAAAAAAGCAGGGAAAACTCACCTTTCAATCAGCATCAAATATCACAACTATACTTGAACCAACATTTGAAGATGTGAAAGACATCTCAAGATGTTGCGAGAAATTGGGAAAACAAAAAACAATTGTGAAATAAGAGTCAACCGAACTAATGGGAAAAAATGGAAAATTATCTCAAAAGTTTAGATTACAAGAAAAAACATTGATTAAAAATATAAGGAACACTGAATAGAGGAATAAATACAGTGAAAACAAAGAAAATAAAGAAAGAGGTGAAGGGGTCCAAGAGAAATTAAGATAGCTGTAGAAGGTCAGCAAAAGAGACTCAACATACATATAACAGAAGCTTCAGAAAATGGAAAAAGAACAGCACTAATATCTAAATATAATCCAAACAAATATTTCTGAAATTAAAGAACTAACTATACATATTGAAAGAATCTACTATGGACCTGGAAATATTGAACCAGAATAGCCAACCATGAGATATCTCAGTAAAATAATCAGACTTGATAAGGGGGAAAGAATCCTTTAGTTCTCATGGTTAAAAGCCAAGCTGTTATAAAAGAGGAAATCAGTTTGGCATTAGATGTCCTGATAGCAACATCCAAAGCAAAACAAAAGTAGAGCATTTTATTTTTCAATTCAAGAAAATGTAGGCCAAGGATTTTATATTCAGCCAAACTGTCCTTCCAACATTAAAGGTATAGAAAAAGTTTTGAAAATACAAGACATAAATACAACATTCAGGAGCCCCACCTCAGAAATCTACCTGAACATGAGCTTTATCCCAACAAGAGAAGATCATGGAAATGTTAACAAAACATCTCTTAGTGAGCACTGACTGTATTGATCTCTAAAGACTAAGACAAGCATAAAGACAAGAACAGAGGAAAAATATACAACTTTTATATATTCAAAGAAACAACAAAACCGAAAACCTGGGAGGAGAGAGAGAAAAAATGAGGTGTAAAATAAGTTTAGTAATTGCCAAATAGAAAATAGAGTTAAAAGATATGACTTACGGCTGACAAATCACATAGAATATGTGCAAGTAAGGAAAGGGGAGGGGTGAATTATCTTTATAAAGAACAGTAGTAGAAGAAAATTAAAAATGCCATAAATATAAAAACAAATAGGCATTTCCCAGAGAGTGAAAAGACAGCCCACTGAATAGGAGAAATATTTTTTTTGCAAATTATATATCTAATTAGGGATAAAGGTTTAATACTCAGAATATATAAAGAATTCCTAGAAATCAACAACAAAAACACAAACAACAAAATGAAAGATTTGAAAAGAAATTTCTCCAAAGAACTTATAGAAATGGCCAATAAGCACATGAAAAGATGCTCAACATTATTAGTTCTTAGAGAAATTCAAATCAAAACTGTAATGAGATGACACCTCACACCTACCAGGATGCCTGTAATGAAGAACACAGAAAATAACAAGTATTGGCAAGAATGTGGAGAAACTGGAAGCCTCATATATTGCTGGGGGGAGTGTAAAATGGTGCAGCCATTGTATAAAACAGTCTGGCAGTTACTTAAAAAGTTAAACATAGAATGACCATATGATCCAGCAATTCTACTTTTAGATATATACCCAAAATAATTGAAAACTGGGACTCAAACTGATACTTGTATGAGAATGTTCATAGCAGCATTATTCACAATAGCCCCAAAGTGGAAACAACTCAAGTATCCATCAACAGATGAATGCTGAACAACATATGGTATATACATATGGTGTATTTCACCATAAAAAGGAATGAAATTCTGATGCAGGCTACACATGGACCAAACTTGAAGACACTGTGCAAAATGAAATAAGCCAGACAAAAGGGACATATATTGTATGATCCTACTTCTATGAAGTATCTAGAATAGGCAAATTAATAGAGAAGGAAAGTAGAATAGACATTACCAGGAACTGAGGGGAGGAGAGAATGGGTAATTATTGCTTAATGGGTATGGAGTTTCTGTTTGGGATTACGAAAAAGATTTGGAAATAATAGTGATGGTTGCACAACATTGCAAATGTAATTAATGTCACTGAATTGTACACTTAACCAGTTAAAATGGCAAATTTTGTGTTATGTATATTTTACTACACACTCAGAAAAGCAATGGAAGATCTACAGAGACATTGCAGACTGGTGGTTGCCAGGGGCTGCGGGAAAGAAGAAAATGGGGGTCAACTGCTTAATAGGTACATGAGTTCTACATTACTATATTCCACATAAAAGTGAGATCATGTGTATTTGTCTTTCTGTATCTGGCTTATTTCACTTAGAATAATATCCTCCAGGTATATTCACATTGTTGCAAATGGTAGGATTCCTTTTTCTTTTTTTCAGATGGAGTCTCGCTCTGTTGCCTAGGCTGGAGTGCAATAGCACGATCTTGTCTCACTGCAACTTCCACCTCCTGGGTTCAAGCGATTCTTGTGCCTCAGCCTTCCGAGTGGCTGGGATTATAGGCATGCACCACCACGCTTGGCTAATTTTTATATTTTTTGTAGAGACGGGGTTTCACCATGTTAGTCAGGCTGGTCTCAAATTCCTGACCTCAAGTGATCTATCCCCCTCAGCCTCCCAAAGTGCTGGGACTGCAGGCATGAGTCACCCTACCCGGCCTCCCCACCCCCACTTTTTTTTAAAGTTTAATATTCCTGGGTGTGTGTGTGTGCGTGCGTGTGTGTGTGTGTGTGTATGCCTGTTTGTAAACATCATAATTTCTTTATCCAGGGACACCTAGGTTGATTACATCTCTTAGCTACTGTGAATAATGGCACAGTGAACATGGCAGTACAGGTAACTCTTTAACAAACTGATTTCATTTCCTTTGGTTAGATACCCTGTAGTGGGATTCCTGGATCAAATGGTAATTCTGTTTTTCATTTTTTGAGAAACTTCCATAGCATTTTCCATGACAATGTATAAAGGATTCCTTTTCTCCACATCTTCATCAACACTTGTTACCTTTTGACATTTTGATAATAGCCATTATAACTGGAGTGAGATTATATCTCACTGTGGTTGTGATGTGCATTTTCCTGATGATTACTAACACTGAGCACCTTTTCATCTACCTCTTGGCCATTTATATGTGTATATATATATATATATATATATATATATATATACTTTGGAGAGATGTTTATTCAAGTCTTTTGCTCATTTTTAAATTGTGTTATTTGTTTGCATGCTGCTGAGTTGTATGAATTTTCAATATTAACTCTTTATTATATGCATTATTTATGATTATTTTCTTCCATTCCATCAAAGAAATATTGCCTTTTCATTTTGTTGATTGTTTGTTTCCTTTTCTGTGCATAAATTTTTAGTTTGATGAAGTTTACATTCTTACACGGAAAATCTTTCATCCATTTTAAGTTAATTTCTGTGTGTGATGTAAGGTAAGGATCCAGTTTCTTTCTTTTTTTTTTCTTTTGCATGTGGATATCCAGTTTTCCCAGCACCAGTTGGAAGAGACTATCTTTTCTCCATTGTGTCTTCTTGGTGCCGATGTTAAGGATTAGTTATATGTGTGGGTTCACTTCTGGTGTTTCTATTCTGTTCCAGTGGTCTATGTGGCTCATTTTTATGGCAGTTGTCATACTGTTTTCATGACTCTTGCTTTGTAATATAATTCGAAATCAGGCAACATGATGCTTCCAGATGTGTTCTTCTTATGCAGTGTTATTTGGGGCCTTTTTGGAATTTTGATATGGATTGCATTGAATCTGTAGATTGCTTTGGTATTATCGGCATTTTGACAATATTGATTATTCTGATCCATGAACACAGGATTCACTTCCATTTATTTGTTTCTTCTTCTATTCCTTTCACTAATGTTTTACAGGTTTTAGTGTATCGATCTTTCACTTCCTTGGTTTAATTGGTTCCTAAGTATTTTATTCTTTTTCATGCTATTGTAAATGGGATAGTTTTCTTAATTTCTTTTTCAGATAGGTTTTTTTTTTTTTGAGAAAGAGTTTTGCTCTCGTTGCCCAGGCTAGAGTGCAATGGCATGATCTCGGCTCACTGCAACCTCCACCTCCCAGGTTCAAGTGATTCTCCTGCCTCAGCCTCCTGAGTAGTGGAGCTTCCAGACATGTGCCACCATGCCTGGCTAATTTTGTATTTTTAGTAGAGATAGGCTTTCATAATGTTGGTCAGGCTGGTCTCAAACTCCCGACCTCAGGAGATCCACCCACCTTGGCCTCCCAAAGTGTTGGGATTACAGGCGTGAACCACTGCGACTGGCCCAGTTAGTTTGTTTTGTTTTTAATGAATAGAAACACAACTGATTTTTTGTATGTTGTTTTTGCATCCTGTAACTTTACTGAATTTATTTATTAATTCTAACAGTTTTATGATGGTCTTTATAATCCTATACCTAAGATTATGTCATCTGCAAAAAAATAAAAATTTAAATTCTTCCATTCCTATTTGGATCCCTTTTATTTCTTTATCTTCTCAGGTTTCTCTGGTTAGGACTTCCACTACTTTGTCGTATGGAAGTAGTAAGAGTGAGCATCCTTGTCTTGTTTCTGCTCCTGGAGGAAAATCGTTTTTATGGCAGCAGCAGCAGCATTGGTGTCAATGAGTGGTGCCTGTAGAATGGCCATGGAGCTGGAATCTTGAGTGCAGACATGTGTGGAGGGACTACAGCTCCAAGCTTTGGGGTGGCAGGGGCCCTGGCATCTGGGGTGCAGGAGCCCTCACTGCCACATTGGCAATGGCAAGCAAGGTGTCGGTACTCTTACAGTGGCTGTGGAGTTGGGCTCTGGAGTGCAGGCATGAGCAGGGCTACTATTCCTCCAGGGACATGCCTGTTGGAGCGGTGGCTCCAGTTTCTGTGGTGCAGGTGTTCACAGAGCCGCCATGGGGCCAGGGTCTCCAGGGACTGGGGCATGCTTGCTGTGGTGTTGTCTCTGATGTCTGAGGCATAGGAGTTCATGGTGCAGTAGTGGAAGTGGGGTCTGGAGCATGGTGTGCACATAGCAGCCACAGCTCTGGGGTCTGGGATGGGTAGAGGGTTGGAGGGGTGAGTAGCAGTCCTGGTCCCCATGGCCCAACAGTGTCTAATTTCTATGGGAAGGTGAAGAGCAGCATCTTCCTTTCTGAGGGGTTCATGGCAGTGATGGCTGTTGGTTACATCAGTAGCAGAAGCTTCTGTTGTCCTCTGCAGAGCAGCCCCCTGGGGACTGTGACAGAACCCACTGCATGGCTGAAGGATGGCCCTTCCCAATTTCTTTGTTCCTAGCCATCTCAACTTGCCACAGAAAGGCAGTCTTTCCAATCATCCTTCAGTGGGGGTCATTCTCCATTCATTGTTCCACTGTTGCTGCACAGATTCTTAATTGGACCCTTGAGCCCTCTGAAGGCTTTTTTTATTTGTGGATTGCTGCTTAATTGTTGCTTTTATTGAGGGAATGAAGGCTAGTATCTCCTACAATGTCACCTTGCTGACATCACTCTCCTAAGATGGTCAAGTCTATGTTATGTGAATTTCATCTCAATTTAGCAAAACAATTAAAGAATGTAAAAAGCCAGGTGTAGGAGCTCACATCTGTAATCCTAGTAACCAGGGAGGCTGAGGTGGGAGGATCACTTGAGGCCAGGACTTGGAGACCAGCCTGAGCAACCCAGCAAGACCCATCTCTAAAAAAATATTTATTTATTTTTTCTTTTACCAGTACCACTTGCCAATTTACTTTTTAATTTCTAAAAAGTATAGAAATAATCCAAGGAAACAGATCACATATAGAGAAAAACACAGTAAATACATAATGTCATACACATACTAAAGGTAACATTAGAAAAGATTACAGATTTGAGACCAAATATACTAGTCACATCAATAAGTATAAATGGAGTTGACTCACCTATTAAAAGAAAGTTTTCAAGAGTGCCTCATAAATCCAATTCTATGATACATGCAAGAGACACACCTATAACAAAGTTATTTGAAAGGTTAAAAATAAAGGTCTAGGCAAAGGTAACCCAGACACATATAAACATTAAGTTAGAAGTATTATGATTCCTATAGAGAACAGTAGAATCAGGGGAAAATGATTAAACAATTAAAAATGATAAAGTTAAAACTTCAGAATGAAGATATAATAGTTTTCATTATCCATATAGCAATAAAATAGCAACCACCTTCATGAAGCAGAAACTATTCTAATAATTGACAGAAGCACACAAATTATAGGAAATCTGAACATGCAACTCTCATTCCAAGGCAGAACAAGCTAATGGAAAATACTTAAATATTTACAGAATTAAAAAACAAAAAGAGCCACAATCACTAAGATAGAATCTATGGATATATGTCAAATTTTACACCTTTATATTATAGAACATACCTTCTCTTCAGGAATACACAGAACATTCATGAAGACTATCGATGCTGTGTTACAAAGGGACATCAATAATCTATGAAATAGATATAATATAAAAATCTTCTCTGATCACAATGTAATCCAATAAGAAATTAATACTGTTGAGGAGGAAAAGATAATTTTCTCTCTACCTTTAATAGTTCCTAGTTTGAATGGGCCTGTAAAATAAAGGAGAGATTAAGAGGAAACAAACAAATTAATTAGCATGTATATCTCATGTAAACATGAGAATATGAAAGAAAAATAAATCTTGGGACTCCCAAATCGCTAAACCAAACGGACAAGTCAAGTTTGGAATTGTATCAGGCAAACCTGGCTCCTATTTTATTCCAAAATAAGATAGCTACAAAGATAAGCTACATAGCTCCCTCATAATTTGCCCACAAAGTAATTGCCCTAAAACAGTTTTGTTGAATTTCACTTTGGCAATGTAAATTGATAGCTTATCTTCACAGATGCAGGACAAAGGACAGAACTCAAAATCATCCTTCTGCTCACCTGAGACAAATGCATGTCTGATTGCTTCCTCAGCTGTATTGTTTATGAAAAAATGCAGACTCATTGAGGCAGACTAAGGCATAGCGACTATTCTTCTACACTCCTCTCACATGTAAATTGTGTATTCAGTGAAAGCTTGATCAAAGACTCAGAAGAATGCAGCTGTTTGTCTCTTATCTACCTCTGACCTAGAAGCCCCTGCTTTGAGCTGTCTTGCCTTTCTGAACCAAACCAATGTACATCTTACACATATTGACTGATGTCTCATGTCTCTCTAAAATATATAAAAACAAGCCCTGCCCTGATCACCTTGAATACATGTCATCAGGACCTGCTGAGGCTGTGTCATGGGTGCGTCCTTAATCTTGGCAAACAAAACTTTCTAAATTGATTGAGATCTGTCTCAGATACTTTTTGGGTTCACAGGAAATACCCAGAAAAATGAGTAAATCTCAAAGTGGTGGCTGTATTAGTCTGTTCTCATGTTGCTAATAAAGACATACCTGAGACTGGATAATTTATAAAGGAAAGAGGTTTAATTGACTCACAGTTCCATATGGCTGGGGAGGCCTCAGGAAACTTACACTCATGGTGGTAGGGGAAGCAAACATATCTTTCTTCACCTGGTGGCAGGAAAGAGAAGTGCTGAGCGAAGGGGGAAGTCCCTCATAAAATGAGAACTCACTCACTATCACGAGAACAGCATGAGGAGAAACCTCCCCCGATTCAATTACTCTCACCAGGTCCCTCCCATGACATGTGAGGATTATGAGATTACAATTTAAGGTGAGATTTGGGTGGGGACACAAAGCCAAATTGAATCACTGTGAATTCAGGTTAACATTTTAGTCTGCTGAGCAAAAAAAGAACAGTGTGGGGAAGGCCATTACGGGGAAGTGCCCAGGACAAGTTTGGTAAACGAGGGTAAGGTATGTTATGTAGATCAAGTCCATGCTTTCTCCATTGAGAAGACTCTCTAGTGATTCTCCTCTTCCTGGTACAGAGGAAGACACTCTTACAAATGAAGGTTTCCTTTGTACATGTAAATTTCCTTTACGAAAGGGTAACTTCTACCCTGTTTTTGGAGCTTTTCCTCTGTCTGCAGTTTCTCAAAATAATCAGCTCAAAACATTCATTATGCTAAAGAGACTTATTTTGGGGTGGCATATTCTGGTCTCCTAGTGTCATATTTTGGGGTGGTATATTCTGGTCTCCCACAATAACAAACATTTAACAAGGCCCTTCGACTTAGAATTGAAAAATAGCTCTAACAAACAAGCTTGGGTTAAAGCAGAAACGGAAACCTTAATTGCAAATTTTTTATTTCAATTACAGGAATGAAAACATATCACTATACTTCACAGTTAAAATGGAGTTGACTCACCTATTAAATAAATTTTTGGAGAAAAAGTCAATATTTATTATTAAATGCTTAAAAGTGATATAAAATATTAATTATTAAATACTTAATGCATTATATAATAATATTTATTATTAAATACTTAATAATAAATAATATTAAATATGTGGGAATAAAGGTAAAGGAATTAAACTTCCAATTCAAAAAGTAAGAAAAAGAAAATCCTATATAAAGAAAGCACAAATCAAAAAATAACACAGGTTAAAACAGAAATTAAAAGAAAAACCTACATCAAAATGAAAGTCCTTTGAAAAAAACAGAGAAATATACAAACCAGAATCTAATTTAACTATGAAAAACCTGAAAGACTCACAAATGCATAAAATAAGAAATGTCATGGGGATACTAGCATGGGGCAGAAACGTGTGATACCTTTCCTAGCTCATCATAAAGATCATGGCCGACACGCCTATAATAAAAGACAGGTTAAAGGCGAAAAGCATAACAAATTTATTTAATTAAAATTTTAGGTGACACAGGAGACTTTAGAAAAAAAGACCCAAGACCCAGAGAAAGCTGGTCTATTTTTATACTTTGGTTCAATGAAAGCTAGCCGTGTGATTGGCCAAAAAAGGTATGATCTAATAATAGTAGACCGATGGGGAAAACGCAGGCAGCCCTGTCCGGATTCTTCTTTGCCTCTCTGGGTAGCATTTCTTCCTCCTGGATGTAGGTCAGGACCCCTTCTGTAATGAGGGTCTTATGATCTATTGTCAGATAAAGTAGGTCAGAGAATTTCTTTACGGAAAGGTAGGGTAAGGGTAGAGTAATATTGCTAGGATTTTTGGCTTGCTTTGAGCAAGAGGGATTCTGGTTTCTACGACCCAACTTGGGGAAGAAGAATTCTGATTTCTATGGCTCAGTTTAGGGGAAAACGAGGGGTGAGAGCCGGGAGGACAGGAGTTCAGAAAGACCTTGTTTCTGAGGCTGCTTCTAAGAGCCACACTTTAGCATATCATCTTCTGAGCCCCAATGCTAGTCCTTGAAACACAGAGTATTGTAAAAACACCATGAGAGCTTACTTTGCACAATTTTATGTAAAATGAACTTCAAAATGTAGATGGAGTATATAATTTCTTAGGAAAATACAATTTATCAAAATTGACCCTAGCAGATGTTGAAGCACCATATTGGATAAATTTCCATAAAGGTAAAGGATGTTATTAAAGATCAACTCTGCAAAGAACTACTGTACCCAGTGAAGAGAGAGTTCTTCAAAGTCTAGATAATTCTAACTTCCTGAAATATAGACCAAGAACTTCCAAATTCTTCTTTTGAAGCAAGGATAACACTAACGAATAAATACAAATAAAGAGTCAGACCAATTTTACTTACGAATATTGATGCAAAAGTCAAAAAAATTAGCAAAGAGAATCTAACAGCACAATTTAAAATAATGAATAATGACCAACTAGATTATTTCTTCTGGGTGTTAAACAAAATTGTGGGAAGCCAGTGTTTGGCACTGAGCTCCCGCTCTAGGCCCCAACAAACCAAACCGGAATGGAGTAACTCATGATAAGTGCCACAGAATCAAACTGAAATTTGAAGGAATCAGGTAGATCCACAAACAGAGCTGCTTTTCCTGAAAACAGGAGATTCATAGCAACCAATCAGAGAGGGCCCAGTAAACCTCAGACAGTGTCATAAGGAAGGAAGTTTCTTCTGCTTTAACCCTTACATGAAAAATAACCTGAAGTAACCTGTTGGTAACCAATCCACTTTTTTTCTGTTTCCTTGTTCCCACCTTCCAAAAACCAACTGTTCTGTCATGCCCAGTTGAGTGCTCATTCTACAGAAAGAAATGCTGCCTGATTCTAAAATGGCCAATGAAAATCAATTAGATTTTTAAACTACGTTTGTTCTAATTATGTCTTTTGACATAGGTGTGACCTAGAAATATAAAATGGTTAAAAATTAGAAAATGTGTCCCTGTAACGCACCATGTCAGTAAAGCTAGGGGGAAAGTCACATAATTATCTCCTCTGGTGTATAAAAAGCTTTAACAAAATGTAATACCCCTTGCTGATACATTCACTGAATAGGAATTGCAGAAATTAAATTTAACTGACTTGAATTTAAATAGCCACATGTGGTTGGTGGCTACCATACTGGACAATGATTTTCTAGAGGATCAAGATCATAATGAGAATAGACAATATGAGTGATAGATAATAATGTTTACCTCTATGTGCAAGATAAGGGTTAGCAAAGTGGCCTTCTCCAAAACTCTGCTGAGTTAAATTACAAAATCAACACATAGTGGATGAGCCCAAGTGCTAACGGCATAATTTTTTCTGGGCCAGAAGCAGGAAAAAATCCAGCTGACAATGACCATCAATGGCATGAATGACATCAATAACGTAATGTTAGTTGATACTGTTTATTATTATTATAGCAAGGGCTTGCTCAGGGCCGTGTGCTGGGCTGTTTTGTATGCACTGCCTTGTTTAAGCCTCATAACAACCCTATGAGCTAGGTGTTCTCATTTTTAAATATGAGAACAGGTACAGATTAGGTACTTGTCCAAGATCACTTAGTCCATAAGTGACAGAGTGGGGCGTTACAGGCAGCTTCTCTGGACTCCAAAATCCTTGTTCTAGTTCTAATTTGACTTCCACTGTATATCTGCCTACACGAGAAAATGTTTGTTACCCCAATACCTGTGTTCCAGGCCACGTGATGGTTTTATATCTATTACTGGCATTTAGCTTTACACTTCAATCCCTTCTGAGTTTAGTCAATGTGAAGAAGCTTCTGTAGGGGCGGAAATGGGGTGATCTGGAATTCTGGTTTCTATGACGCAGTCCGGGGGAGTGTCACGGTGAGAGACAGCAGGGCAGGAGGTAAGAGAGAGCTTGGTTGAGGCTGCTTCTGAGGCCTTCCAATCCCCTTAGTTCAAAGTACTTAGCATGTCAAAGCACCATATTTTAGGGTATCATTTTCTGAGCCCTAACACCCCTGTAAGTCTGAGTAACCCAAAGGTATTGCCAATAACCCCTTTCTGGCTGAGAAAGGGAAAATTCATGAGGAATGCTACCCTAGGAGTACTCCTGGGTAGAGCTGCCAGGTAAAATACAGGATCCTCAGTTACATTTGAATTCCAGATAAACAATTAGTACTTTTTTTTTCCCATAACGATGTTTCAAACATTGCATGGGTCATGCTTATGCTAAAAAAAAAAGTATCTGTTATATATGGACACAGGGTGGGGAACATCACACACTGGAGCCTGTTGTGGGGGTGGGAGAGCTAGCGGAGGGGGGATAGCAGGGGGTGGGGGGATAGCAGGGGGTGGGGGGACTGGAGAGGGGTAACATTAGGAGAAATACCTAATGTAGGTGATGGGTAGATGAATGCAGCAAACCACCATGGCATGTGTATACCTATGTAACAACACTGCACCATCTGCACATGTACCCCAGAACTTACAGTATAATAATAAAAAAGAGTATCTGTTCTTTTTATCTGAAATTCAAGTATAACTGGCTATCTTGTATTTGATCACAGCTGTATTCTCAGGAGACTACCAGGTAAGCGTTGCCTGGTGTTCCCCTTCCAGACCATGAGTGCCTCTTGCAGATTGCAACAGTGGGGCCAGAATTCTGTACACAGTGTGCTTAGTGGAGAATTAACTCTAAATAGCCAGGGAAGATTGCCTAGAAAGGAGGAACAGGTTGTCTTCAAAGCATGAGTGGGAACGTGCATTATGCTCCATTTCAGGAGGGCCAGCCAAGCCAGGGGCCTCAAGATCTGTGGGGTAACCTGGAGGGAGACCCACTTCTAGAAGGGAAGAGTGGGCTGGGGCTTCTCCCTCACTCCTACATACAGGGAAGCCCTCTGGCCATCTCAGCAGCACTCTCCAGTTTACATTTCATTACACAGTCGGGATAGCCTGGTCTCCCTTCTTCCCAAGGACAGTTAAGAGATGCAAGTAACAATGGGCAGCATTACATCAAACACAAGGCTTTTTGTGGCAAGTTCATGCTATTTAAAAGTATTAGTCCCTCTGAGTTTCAACTCTTGCAAATAGTGACTTCTCAGTTCCACCCAAGTAATTTCCAACTGCCTTCATGCCATGACTAGCTCTTTAAGTCAAAAGCAGTGAAGATTAATTTCAGTGTTTTTGCTTCTTCTTGACACTTAGGTTTTTCAAGATGGGTGCCTGGTCACTCACCCCCTTGGCTCAGTGGAGGGGGTGAGGGGTGGAACAGAGGAACAGTTGCCCTTTGTGAGCATGAAGGGCTTCCGTAGCCAGGGAAGTCACTCTGAACACTGCATCTCAAACTTTATGGGCATTGCAATTACCTGGAGGGCTTGCTTTATCAAGCACAGACAGTTGGACTCCATCCCCAGAGTTCATGGTTCAGTAGGTTGGGATAGGGCAGAAAAGTGCATTTCTTTTTTCTTATTTTTTAAAAAAACTTTCAGGTTCAGGGGTACATGTGCAGGTTTGTTACATAGGTGAACTCGTGTCTCAGGGGTTCGCTGTACAGATTATTTCGTGACCCAGGTACTAGGCCTGGTACCCAATATTTATTTTTTTCTGAGTCTCTCCCTCCTCCCACCCTCAGCCCTCTGGGAGGCCCCAGTGTCTTGTTCCCTTCTTTGTGTCCATGTGTTCTCATCATTTAGCTCCCACCTTTAAGTGAGAATATGCAGTATTTGGTTTTCTATTCCTGTGTTGGTTTGCTAAAGATAATGGCCTCCAGTTCCATCCAGGTTTCTGCAAAGGACATGATCTCATTCTTTTCTATGGCTGCATAGTATTTCTAACCAGTTTTCAGTAGACGCTGCTACTGTTGCTTCAGGGAGCACACCTTGGGAACACTTTAAAGCAGGGATTCTCACACTTGAATGTGCACACACATCACCTGGAGATCAAGTTAAAATGCAGCATCTATCTGACTCACTAGGTCTGGGGAGTGTTGTAAGATTCTTTTTTTCCCACAAGCTCCCAGAAATGCAGCAGCAGCAGGGTGAGTTGCCAAGCTCTAGGGAAGTGATTTTCAATTCTGGCTGCATGTTAGAATGACCTGGGGATCTTTTAACATTTCCAGGGAAGCCAGATGCAGAGGCTCACACATCATCCCATTGCTTTGGGAGCTCAAGGTAGAAGGATCGCTTGAGGTCTGGAGTTCAAGACCAGCCTGGGCAACATAGTGAGATGGCATCTCTAAAAAAACTTAACAATTATCTGGGTGTGGTGGTGTGCCCCTGTGGTCCCAGCTACTTGGGAGGCTGAGATGGGAGGGTTTCTTGAGCCCAGGAGTTTATGGCTGTGTGAACTATCTATGGTCGCACCACTCCACTCCAGTCTGGGTCACAGAGCTCACCCCCAGCACAGTTCAGACCAACTTAATCAGAGTGTCTTGGGTGGGACCCAAGCATTTGGATTTTTAAATCCATGTGATTCCAATGCAGAGTGAAAGGGGCTATTTTTATTGCCAGTTCTTCCTGGGTGACACGCACATGTCCTATTCTTGTGAGTGGAATCATTGCTTCTCCAATCTGAAGCTGCCAAAATTGGTGGGTCAGAGGTCTGACTTCTGGAGTTCAAAATAGAAGCTGTTGAGGTGGGTTAAAATGCTGCAGAATATCTGAAGACGGGGAGCCTGATGCAGGCTTTTCCCCTCCTTAAAATGGGGTAAATAATAGAGCTACATCATAGATTTATGCAAAAAGATTATGTAAAAAATTCATGCTAAGTGTTTAGCACACTGCTAGGCTCAGTAAATATTTGTAATAATATTGTCTATCATCATAGTAATCCAACTACTTACCCAAAGCCTCACTCAGTTCGCAATATTTCCACCTGAGGATTCTCAAGCACACTGGAACTGCTCCACTGGCTGACAACTCGTTTCTCATGGAGAGTCTGGAATATTGGAAATGCTCCTTTCTGTTGAGCTGCCATCTTATTTCTTGTAAGTTCTAATAAACAATCATAGTTAAACCCTTTAGATCGCTATAGGACAGTTCTCATGTCCCTCCCACATAAGACTCATTTTAACATTGAAGAGCAGTTTTCCCTGGTTCTGCATGGGTTAACCATTTCCAGGTCATACATTTTCCATATTCCTTTTAAAATGCTCCTATTTTTTCGGGTGCCCTGGGTGCTGCTTTTGCACATGCTGTTTTTTTTCAATTTACCCAGGTTTAGTCTTGGTGTCAAAGGCACTACGACTCACCTTCCTTGGTTTAGAAGCCGAAGTCCCTCAATGTAAGCCAAGATGGCACCAGTGTTTTTGGTGGCTGCATCATCTGTTGACTTTCACCGCGCTTGCTGTGGATTTCAGTTGGAGGCTTTCTTTCCCACATGCTTGCTATTCTATGTGACATAATGTCCTATCCTGACCTTGTATAACTGTTTTCTTGTAACTGAAGTGTAAGACATCACACCCTCTTGTATTCCAAATTAATTTGCCCCATTTCTCTGCCTGAGATTTTTCTTTTGAATCCTGATTCTGTCATTTAGTGCAATTATTTTCTCCCAGCTTTATGGCATACCAATTTTTCATAAACTTGTCTTCTGTAGCTTCCATCAAGTTGTTAATTGAAATGTTGAATGGATGGGGCAGAAAAGCAATCTTTGCAGCAGGACAATAGGAATGCTCTTCCAAGTTGATAGATATCCTTTAATTAGTGTCGTTCAAGTGGTTTCACACCCACCAACTCTACTGGTGTCCAGACCATATTTCTGCATTTTGCCCAGATATACTTCATTAAATACCTTGCCAAACCCCTTGTTATGGCCCAGATATTTTGTCTCCTGTATTTTTCTTATCTACAGGTTAGTCTTATAAAATAGGGAATAAATAGAGTCTGAAATGGTTTCTTTTTGGGAACTCACGCTGACTTCCAATAATTGCTGCTTCCCTTCCAATTTACTCTGAAAACAGGCCCAGAATTGATATCAAGCTTACTAGTCCACAGCATACAGAACTAACTCTTCTCTGCTAAGAAAGATGTATGCCTGCCCATGGTATTTCCTGTTGTTTATAATTTATCAATAAAAATTGACGGCGATTGAGCAGTCTCATTGATGGATCTCACAGTTCTGTGAAATCGATTTGATCTAGAAATGAGACATTTAGAGCTGCTTGTTGTATCCATATACTATTTATTCCTTATACAATTTAACTTGCTCTAGGTTTTAGTTTCCACCTATGATTTATCAAATATCTCTATAGTCCCACTGGTGTTAATGTTCTTAGCTGTGCAACACAGGGAATATGACCAGATGCAAAGCCCCCACATCTAGAAGACAACATATGGAATATGACCGGATGCAAAGCCTCCACATCCAGAAGACAAAGAGGGATTCATATGTGAGTTTGTCATCAGAGAGACTGAAATAGACACTCTTTTATCAAGTAAGATGGATCCTGAGGTTAAGGGAACAAAAGTTATCTGCTGTTGAGGGTTCAGGGCTTGACTAGCATGGCCCCTAAATTCCTGTGGCTACAAGAAAAACCTCATTCTTGCTAAACTCCCTAACAATAAGAACTACGGACAAATTGTCAGACCCTTCCCAGCACTGAATTATTAATACGACCTGGCCCACCACAATGCTGATTGGAAAGAAGACCGGCCTTATGAACTCTTTCCTGGTAAGAAATTGAAGAGCTCAATCCAGTTTCAGCAGCTGACAGAGAATGTGCACAAACTTAGTGTCCTATAGTTGACCTTTTAACATAAAGAGTCAAATTACACCTCATTTTAATGCTAACACCTTGCCCTAAAATGAACGTGGGGTGTACATTATGCATATATTTACCTATCACACATGCACTTGGCTTCCCACATACATATAGATAGCTTTTCCTCCAAACCTGCTGCTGAAAATACGTGTGACCCTATTGTGTAATATAGGCCCTGTGAGGCATAAAAACCAACCTGCCCTTCCCTCTTTGAAGAGAGAGCACCTTCAGCACACCTCAGAGACTGTCTTTTCCCAGTTTTCAAACTGATATGGCCAATAAAGCTCTCATTTCTACTATTCAGCCAGCCTGGTGGTCTTCAGACATGTTTCACATTCCAAACAGAGAGCTGGAGTAAAAGTGAAGGGATGGTAAGGATATAGCTCCCCCAACCCCCACGATGCTTTTATGTCTTTTGAGATTTACACATCATCGCAATTCTGATCTCTGCCAGGCAGCGTGCTCATTTGTGATGAAGAGGCTGTAGCTGGTGACCTTGTTTCAAAAAGTCCAAATCCCCCAACATAAGACATCCTCTCTAATACCTACAAGTGATTAGAATGGGATTTTATTTTTCATTTTCCAAGTCAACAGATCTTATTTTTAACATTAGGTTTGATGAAAAGAGCACAAAGGTACATACCAGGCAGAATAAAGCAGTGATTTGGAGATCAGCATTTGTATTTTAGGACAGTAACTAACTGCATGGTCTCTTTGCCTTGATGAGAAATAAATGGGAATGCAAATGGCTCTTGAAATTGCTTCAAAAAGTTTATTTCCTCCTCTCCTGCTCAAAGCCCCTTAATGAAGACAACAGGTCTCTGAAGTATTCACACACAGATCTTCACAGACACGCACGGAGGTGACTCGGTGTCATCTGATTTTCTCACCACCTTGTGCCACCACTCTGGCCATCTCTTTCAAAGTCGGGCTTGCGGTTGGTCTTTTTATGGAGGCAGGCAGGGTGTTATTTGTTTTGATTTTTAATGGTACTATTATAGTTGCTTAAATAAGCAAATAAAAACATTTCCCCAAATGATTGAAATTTGTTGGATTTATTTCTTTCTAAAGTTTGTACATTTACATATATCATATACATATTTTAAATCCTTCACTATTCTGCATGATTTCTATTACATAAAAACCATTTAAATGCAATAAATTTTGTTGTTGTAAAACAACAAAATATCCCCAACTTATAAAAACACAGGAACAGTTGTATTCATAAACATTTACACAATAAATGTACTATATATATCACAGCTTCTATACATATCAGGTGACTCACTCGTCTACAAGGTTTAGATTTACTTTAACAACAGTGAAATAGGGTAATATTTATATACAACTATTTTAATAAAAATAAAGCAATTGTAAAATGTAAACTTAATTGTCAAAATATTCTTTAAACACTTTAACAATATCCACACAAATTACTGTTCCACTCAAAAGAGGACCACCATAAATGCCATGGTTTTCTAGAAGATGGCATTTCTGGAATCTGGTAGGTGGTGATGAGGAACAGGTTTCCAGTACGTGTTATAGTACCGCTAGCTTACCGAAATCTGCTAATGCTGACAGTTTGGCCACTGAAAAGGAGCAAGTTGCTATTTTGTCACTAATTACTTTCACAATTTGCAGGGGACATATGGCACCAGGACTGCAATGGAACTGAAATGATTGGTGGAGAAAACTTTGAAGGTAAAGAAATGTTCCACAATGCCAATTACTTTGAGCCACAGTGACTATAACCCAGTTACTATAATTGGCTGGAAAAGTTAAAAACTTCTTTTATATTAAAAGATACAAATTACCACCCTTCTGCCTGTCCTATGGTCATCAAGGCTGACAAATATGAATTCTCCACTAGTGAACATTTCCATTCTAGAAATGGGTTCCTAAAACTTGAAATCAAGAAACTGCAGGGAGGTGCTGAGGCCTCTACCTAACAGCTCTGATCTTGAGTGAGCAAA
This sequence comes from Cacajao melanocephalus, assembly GCA_963573385.1. NCBI lineage: Eukaryota > Metazoa > Chordata > Mammalia > Primates > Pitheciidae > Cacajao > Cacajao melanocephalus. Next base: position 50,612 of record CAUYLG010042281.1, read on the forward strand.
GCTGCTAAGCTAGCAGTTGAGTGTTCCTTGACCCTTCCCCCAGAAAGGAAACATTAGTCATTTCCAGGAATCTGGGTGTGGAGGCAAAGTTATCATCCATCTATGGTTAGAACTCAGCGTGCAAGTTTGTTTTTTCAAAGGTAAAATACGTGGCATTCACTTCACTCAGAGAGTCTTTTTCATGGCATTTGTTCATGTGCCATGCTCAGTGACTCAGTCACTCTCAGAGTTGATACCTTGCCTCAGCAGGGTCATGCTTTCAGGATACTTGGATTCCAAAAGCAGGGGAAGTGGCATTTGAATCCCAGGCTGTCCTTGCTGCTCAGTAGAAGCCCGAGTAAAGTGGCGGCCAGGGGAGAAGCTCCTCTTTGCAGAGATGATGCATGATCATCACCCTCTGCAGGGTCCTGGTATTCAGGGTTCAGAGCAGTGAGCCTCAGACCTGCAGTGTGGTCCTTAATCGAACTTTGGGCTGGGACTCTTCTAAGAGTGTCTGAAGACTTATTTATGTCGACTGATGGGAAAACGTTATGTGAAACTCCAAAATTCTCTCCATTAACCAACATTTTCAGGAATTGAAGTTAGGGTGCTTATTTCTATAACAGTATTCCTAAGAGCTTAGCTCTCTGCCCTGCAAAGGGAAATGCATTTTAGTTCGGTTCCTTTCCTTTTCCATCCTCACTGTTGTTGCTGATGGAAAAGTGCTCCACTGCTCAGGATGTTCAATCACAGCTCTCTTACTGTTACAGCTCAGAGGGGAGTGTGGACAAGCCACATCAGTGCTCCTATAGAAAGGGCATCGTTTCTTCATATGTATGTACTCCTGTCTCAAGGGAATGATCTGCAGAGCAAGCAGCTCTGCCACCTTGGAAAATGGTGCACACCAGCTTCTGGGACTTCACCCAGGCTATGGAGAGATGCTGGTAGCTGCTGCTTGTGAATCACAAGAAAGCCTTCAATTCGGTGGTCCACAAGAAAGAATGTGATATGGATGCCCTCATTTATGTGTTAAAAATACAATGCATCTCAAAGTCAGACACTAGAGCTCAGATTCCACCCTGGCCCTTGGAAAACATCTGTGATGAAGTTTTCACCCCCTCTGTTCATCACCTCTTTAGGATATTCTGGCTCTTTGCATCTTAAGGTCTTCTGTTCATATAACTTAAAACATTCACTGTGTATGCATGTGTGCAAGCATGTGTACACATGCCAGAGGTCCCAGATGTGTGAACTTTTCTCCTTATACATCTAAGGGGACAGTCGACTGGTTCTGAATCTCAGGAGTAGACGACTAAGCACATGCATGGTTACCCTAAATGGAAAGCAACCAGTTTACTGTCCCCTAAGCTTCAATTTGGTCTAATTACTCTTGTTCCTATAGTTTTACAGAAGTATCTTAATGGCATTAAAATCAATGTGCATATATACTCTCTATAGAGTGGATATTATTATCCATGTCAGATGGTTACTTGGCTTTATAACCTCCATGGCTTTGTGTTAAAGTCCAAACATTTCAAATGGTTAAGGCCCAAAAATGAAACTTTTTATTTCTCCTACTCCTTTTCTATATGATTTTTGAATCAAATGACTGTTTCTGGAGATCACAGTAATTCTTAAAAGGAAATAGTCTTGCAAAACTAAGACCCTGCCAATCAGTCACAGAGCCAGTCCCCTGTGCGTCAAGAACCAATTAGGAAAAATGATACATTTGCAAAAATAGTTTGAGACTATAGAGTTAATGAAAAAAACCAAAAAACCAAGAAAACCCTCAAGTGTAAGTACCGACGCATTACTGCAGCCTGGAGGTGAAATTAGTCTCCCACCCCACAATTCAAACTCTCTGAATCAGCTACAAAGACATGAGGCAGTGTGTTTAAACAACAGACACTGCACTCAGCCACTCACTCAAACACACTCAGTCACTGCGTTAAATACACCAAACATGCTGGTTAATAAAATTTTAGTCTCTAGTTATCTATTTACACTCTATAATATAAGCAGTAAGCTCAAACAACTAAGGCCAGTGGCTCTTCTTTGGGGAGAGGCAGAAAAAAGAGACCTAAATATAAAAATATTTAAAATAAAGTTTAAACCTGGTCCTGAAATTCTTTTACCTGTGACACTAGATGCTAATTTGTGCAACTGCAAACCTAGGATACAGTACCCAATCCTGGGATGCCCTGATACACTTCAGTGCTTGTGATATCTCTTCCAAGTAAAGTGAGTATGGATGCGGCACCAGGAGAGTGGTTTGATCTCCCATAAAATATACACAAATACATAAATGATATGGTGGGTACTTAATTCCTCTGAAAGCTATATTTTTTATGGACTAATTACAACAACAATAAAGAACGTGTGCTTTAAAGCATCACATTTTGTAAGAAGCCCAAAATTGTCAGTTTGACTTTAAGTGCTCTTAATACTAAAGTTACTAAGACTGCACAGGCTGCCTTTTTTTTTTTTTTTTTTCCTTTTCTTTCTATATTTCCCAGATTACAGGGAGCTATCCTCTTGGTATTGCACACAGTACGCTGCAAAAGATTCACAAGGTTACTTCAAAGTCATTTTTGCCCTGCGGATTCAAAGCTCAAAGACAGAATTTTCTAGCATAAAGTCTTATTAAAATTTTTAATCAAAATATTATTTGAATTTAAGTTTAATAAAACAATACCACTATATATAGTCTCAACAACTTCATTATATAATCAGTCCTATGAGGTTGTACTTGCTTTTCATATCACACTGATTATTAAGGACAAAAATAATTTTGATGTACATGTACCATATACTGATACGCAATCTACACACTGATGCATTTACATACATACAACTATAAATACCCACAAATACAACAATGGCAGGTGACAGCATTTTCTTTGACGACTGACACACTATCTGTAAGAATGTTCTCCAAGAGCCTGCAATACTACAGATACACACATAAATTACATAGGATGAACTGAAGAGACTTAAGAGAACCTACTGTATATACAATTATGTAACTTGCAAAATTTTCCTGCCGTTGCATTCAAGTCAAACTGTCATGCAGATTCAAGTATTTAATGACATTCTCTCTATGAAGACATTCTTTCTGCATGCAATAGGCCAATTACTGTCATAAGCAGAAGGCTGCCCACATGGGTTCTAGATACTGCAGGTACAAAAGGAGAAGGCCTTTGGATTTCAGTCCTTCTTTTATGGGTGAGAGATAGGAAAGGAATCTGAGAGAAAAGTCAGTGACAAAGTACTTCTCTATTGCTACCGATAATCTATCACGGGATTATTCTGTGATGATCTCTAGATGACTTGGTCATGTAAGGTGTTATAAGACTGGTGGAAAGAAATTTGCTGACCTGTGGCAGAGCAGTGGCACGGCCTGGAAGAAAAGATGGACAGAAAGCTATGGAGCAAGGTAGGAGGCCCAGAGTTGCATCTGCCTGCAAAGCTGACTTACCATTTTCTATCAGAGTAACTTAGATGCTTTGAGACAAAAGCAGATACTATTTAAGCCCCAACTTGGACAACTATTCATAAACTAGACTTCAGTTTTAACACCTCTTAGGATGTCACTTTGGTTCTTTGTTTGGCAGTGCTCATTTTACAACTGGAAAAAATTTTGTCATTTGAAAAGTGAAGGGATGACTCACTGCTCAAACTAAGAGAGGCGGCTACCAACCTGCTGAAAACTTGACCAAGTCCAAAAGAGTTAAACTACAGAGATAAAAACTTACAAAGCTAAACTCCATGTGAATTCAGGATGAAATAAGCTTAACTGATGACTACAAGGAACGATGCCAAAGGAACTCAAATTCAAGGACAATTAATGCAACCCAAGAAGGTTTTGATAGTAAGACAGCGGAGAAACTTTTTTAAAGTCGATTTTCTTCCAACTGTCAATGACTAGGTAAAAAGAGAAGAGTGTAGCTCATGACAAGCCGGCCCTGCCTTTTATCCTTCCCAGATCTTTATATGATAGAGGGAGCAACAGGCAAAGGACAGCAGAAAAGCTCAGTGTAACTTTGTGTTTAGACAGTAAGTGCCCTCTTTCCCTGCCAGTTGCGTAAATTCTTCCACCATCTCAGAAGTTCCGTAGCTTGGCCACAGGGTGAAATACAAACCTAGCTTAGCCTTGGAAAGCTAGCCAGATTTTCCTTTTCCAGAGTTAATTCCTCATGTCACTTCTGCCTAGGGACCGGTCCTCATTTTCTAGGTTAGGATAACAGATGGAGAAGCACAGAGGGTCTTGTGTTTGGCACAAGACCATTGCACCATAAAATGCTTTCTATCCTCTTCATCTAAGAGGAATAAAAAGGTTACACGTAATCCAGGGACTACATTTCCATCAGAGGATTCTCCCCCATCATGGTTTTACTGAGATTAATTAAAATGCACAAAAGTATTGCTCAGTTTAATTAGACATTGCTGAGAGTTAGCAAAATGATGTCTCAAAAAGTGCACTTCAGAAATGCCTATGGGCTGGCGATAAAGTAAGGACTCTGCATCCTAGTAATTAAGTTTTGATTGCTAATGAGGAATCCCAGACACCTCCCTTTAAAAGCCGGCATGCGAGGTGGGAACAAACCCCTAAAATTCAGATTTTATAGATGGGCCACCTGTATGGTCAATTTGCCACAAGACTATGACCAAGGTATTCTGATGACTATCAAAATTTTCTACACTAGAAATTAACATGAAGCGTACTGATGTGAAGAAGAATGATTTATCACATGGAGGAAAGTCCCAAGGCTCCTGGGTGCTGAGGTGGGGGATGGAGGTGGGTGGAGTACCTTCAGAGGAAAGGGAAGGGGTGCTCCCTTGTACCGTGAATTGGGCAACAGGCTTGGAGCAGCTGTGAAAGGAAACATCCTCAATTTCTTCTGGGTAGATACCACAGGAAAAAAATTATCACAAAAGAAAATATGGTTGGCTATGCATCAGACTCTCAGAACCTAGTCAAATCAGTGACTGTTTCCTCCCATAGCATAAACTCTTGGCCTCCTTCATGCACTCATGGCAGACAGCAACTTTCCAGAAGCCTCAGGGAAGAGGTGTTTTCAGCCCATGTGCTAAAGACGGACCGCATCATGCTAAGGCAGTCTGAGATCTTGGCTCACAAAAGAACCTTTAAAGTTGTTTTTAAAGATAATCTATGGACACATGGTATACTGAAGCTTCAAAAGAGCCCTTCATATCCAATGATCTATTAGCATATCCAGAAGTCCCTGGAGTTAATATTAGTGAGTCATATGACACGGACAGTGCTATAGTGGTGCTGATGGTAGCTGAGTATTTCAAGACTACTCTAAATGTCAGAAATACTGTAGCAAGGTACCATTCAATGTATATTAAATAATTAAAATACACATAGACATTCTATATACATAGACATAAACTGTGGGCAAACACATTCAAGCCACTCAGGGAAGTTCATTTTCTTTAGTTACTGAAGCTCATAGATGACACGGTCTAGTACCTCTCTCCCTTCTGCTTAGTATAAATATTTAGGCAGATAACAAATACCCTGATAATTTAGATTACCAGGAAGAAAGATAACTTGCTGTGGATATGCTGAATTCAGTGAGAAGCTAAAAAATCAATCTGGTACATGGGCTGTATTGGTAACTATCCTTTTTGTTTTACAGTTCTGAAACATAAATTTAGTTATTGCCTTTACTCAAACAAGGCAGAGAGTTAAAAGTGAGTTTTTTCAAAGGTGTGGCAAAATACTTATCACAAAGCAAGCAACTGCAATCTCAAAGAAAGGTAACCCTTCTCTGGGTACCAGCAAATATGGACATTTACAGAGGGGAAGAAAGTAAATGTTAATAAATAATTCTGTAAATGAATGCTAGTACATTATAATAACATACCACTTAGACACTACCATGGTTTTATAGCAGGCTTTCTCTAATTCACTAGAACCATGCTATTCATGCAGAGCAGCTGATTCTTTGGTCATAGTACCTTCAACAAATAAACTGGGTAGAACTAGATAAAATTTCTAAGGGAGGAAAAAGAATAATCAAAGTGATTCTATTAGTTCTGAGGTTGTGCCACTTGTGGAGATTATAGCTTTAGGGATTACAGAGTTTCAAGGTTAGGAAATGACAAAGCTCTAAGTCTCAGTGGGCTAAACTTTCAGTCCTTTCTCTTCCTCTACAAGAGAATATTCAGTTTATCACCTTGAATTTCAAAGGGACTGTAACTGGAACAAGCTCATGACTGTAAAGTTAATAGAACTATTTTGAGTAGATAGAAAGAAAAAATTTAAAATAGATAAATTATTTTTAGGAGAAAGTTCAGTAGTAGCAGAGTTAAGTGGCTATCAAGGAGACTCAGACAAGAATAAACAAAGTCACTTTGCATCTGCAACCAGCAGATTCCTCAGTTTTCCAACCACGATTCATTCCAACTATTACTTTCAGATATATTTTAAAGAATCAATATCCATTGTGAATAACCATAGCTACTTTTTCCTCCCTTATTTTGTCTTGACTTAAGAACAAAAGGGCTTTCATTTTAGTAAGATTTTGTTAGGAAGGAAGACCTCAATATCACAACCAGGACACAACCCCATGCCCACACACACACACAAACACACACATAAGTAGAGTAAGAAACAATCTATTCCTGGATGGAAGGATATCAACGACAGAGATGATGGATTTCCAGTTTAGACCCTGTGGGAGTGAGGTAACAATTTCCTGCAGACTGAATACATGCCTACTGCTGCAGCTCCCCACGGGCCGATTACTGCCCCCATCCTTTAGCAAACAAAATTAACTGGGTATCAATCTTCCCTCAACCTTCAAAGGCAAAATGACTCCACTTCCTCTTTTCCTTGCTTGGCTGAAATGGAATCAGCACTTCAAGCAAGCTAATGTGCTTCCTTAAGTTCTCAATCCTGTGATCTTCACGCTCCTTTCCCCTGCTTCCAGCAGGGTCCGATCTCAACAGTAAGTGCTAAGCTGCACGTGAAGCTGCCTCATACTGGAGCATCTAGATTCCCAGCACTGTGATTCTTACCGGAGCATCTGTGAGTGCTCAATTCTACCTCTGTGACTGGGCAAGATTTCACATATAAAGGCGTATATTAACTCCAGCTAGAATTCACTAAAGTACGTTTGTCCAGTTAAGAGTTTCACAATGGATTAAATTTTTTAACCTTAAAAAAATGTTTAACAGTTGATTTGAGAATACATGAAACAATTGATCAGAGTGCAAACAAGAGAAAACTGAAAGAGAAGGGATACATAATTCATTCTGAAATCACGATCCCCTCCTCCTCACAGAAAAGGTGCATTAGCTATCAAGTTGCAAAAAACATCAAAGCAAAAGAAATCAAGAGCAAAGACAATCTGTACAGAAACTAACAAAAATATACGATAGAAAAAATTACTAATGCACCATTTTGTCACAGACTTTTTTTTTTTTTAAATATATTCACTGATTACCAGAAAGATCTTGAAAAACCCTATTTTGCTCCATGACCAGCACTTCCTGGCCACAGATGGACTCTAAGTAACTTTTTGCTTAATGCTTGGTGTTTCAGGTCGGTGATCCTTCCTCTCTGACACGTTACGCTTGACCTTGGCAGTGATCGGAGATGTATCTGGGTTCAGCGAAGGACTTGAGTGCGACTTCTTCAGTCCTGCAGCATCACTTTCATCATTACTCAGGAGCTCTTTGCCTCCTTCCTTGAGAATGCTGACATACATTTCATAGCGGGTTTTCTGAAGGCAAAGCCGGAGAACAATGGCAGTCAGAAACTGTTCAAAATGCATGCGTGCAGCACACCTAGTGTATTACCCACCTGGAGAGTGTGAATGGCTGTTGAAGACTTTGCTTCATTTCCCAAATGGACAAATTACTTGAGCACTTACTGGGCAGATGAGAGGCAACTACAGAGACTGAATGAATGATTATCTAGATAAGAAATTAAGTTAGAATTTTAGTTCTCATTTGTTCTAGATTCTAAAGGAATGCCAACTTGGAGTTACTGGCTACCAGATGGAAAACCATGAACCTAGAATACTCAGGCATGAGAAGGGTCTTAAGCTGGAGGAGCTGTCACCTCTGGTTTTTGGTGGCTACATGATGACTCTTGTGGCTCTGTACTAAAGTCACCTGAGCCTCCCCAGGTAATCCAGGCCTCACACGAAACCAGCTTGGATATGGTTGTTTACTCTTTTTCCAACTCCCTGCAACTTTACAAAGGCTAGCCCTGAGGGATCATTCCCTGGCAAATCTCCTGTCCAGTCCCCTATGAGATCATACCAATTACTAGAAGCTGCTCTAGGTTACCCTCCATTGCTTTTCTGCTAGGATTACCCACTTCTCTGGCTATTATGAACAGCTGCTACTATGAACAGTATGAAGTTTACAGAATTTCACATTATTTTCTGATGCTTATCTCACTCAATACTCATGATCAACTATGTACTGAGTACCCACTATGTTTCAAACAGTTTCTTGATTCCCCTGTCTCTTGGATATCCAAGATTTTTTTTTCTTTTTCTGTAGCTCTGGCACTTTTTTTTTTTTTCCAGTTTCTATACCAATCATTACATAGAACTATCATATGTATACATACATTACAAATTACAGAAGGGTCTCACATTCTTGATACGTTCTGGTCAAAATAAATATTCCACCAACCTGCCTCAACACATGAAGAATTTATAGAAGGCTTAAAGTATTTTATTTCTAAATCAAAGAACATATCAGTTATAAATTGTCCCGACAAAGGCAGGCAAATTCTGTTTTGACTATACGTCCATCTTAGGGATTTTTCTAGTCAGACTGGGGTTTTGTATGTGTCAGTTTTAAGTTAGTAATTTAGAAGTGCTACCTTTTCAAGCTGTTTGATTTAACAATGGGAAAAAGCTGTTAGACATTCAGTGTGTTCTGGGGTTGGCCAGTATCCAAGTGGAATGCTGAGCACTGGTTGCCGATGACAAAATTTATTGAGTGCCTACATGCGAGGCACAGGTCATTCATACAATATTCATACACAGCCGATAACTTATCATCCCTGTATTACAGTTTAGGCAATAAAGGCAAAGAGAAGTTCAAACTCAAAGTAAGGAAGAAATGAAAAGGATTTGAACCAATCTGACTTCAAAACCCATGGATCTTAAGCTACATTACCTCCATTGATATGAAAATATAGATTATATGTATATAGAGTTTAGGATGACTACTCTGACAGACACTGTTGGTTGGCTAGTCAAAGGCCATTCTAAACTCCCTCTACTCTAATGTGCCTTCCACTTCAAAGACTGATAAAACTAGAAACACTTACTTTCCTAGTCTCTCTCGGAGCTAAGATGGGCCATGTGATATTCTGGACAATAAGAGGTAAGGAAGAGTCTTTTGGGGGGCTTCTGGGAAAGTGATTTTGCTTTCCGATAAAAGGGACAGACTTTAGAGGAGAAGTCACTGGTGTTAGCCTCTTATTCTTTTTTTTTTTTTTTTTTTTGAGATGGAGTCTCACTCTGTTGCCCAGGCTGGAGTGCAGTGGCGTGATCTTGGCTCACTGCAACCTCCGCCTCCCGGGTTCTACTGATTCTCCTGCCTCAGCTTCCCAAGTAGCTGGGATTATAGGCATGCGCCACCCCACCTGGCTAATTTTTGTATTTTTAGTAGAGACGAGGTGTTGCCATGTTGGCGAGGCTGGTCTTGAACTCCTGACCTCAGGTGATCCACCAGCCTTAGCCTCTTATTCCTTCCTTAATGTGGACATGAGTCCTAAAGCTGCTGCTCTGTGACATGAGCCGTATGAGGAAAAAGGACAACATGCTAGGTCTGAGGAAAAGTGGAAAGACGGAGAGAGCCATGTTGACATGATGAGCTGGATCCAACCCTAAGGCTACCACCTCTAGAATCTTGTTAAGTATGAATAATAAATATCCTATGGGTTGAACCACTGTTTATCAGGTATTCTTACTTGCAGTTTAAAGCATCACTAATATACATTCCAATTTCAATAAAAAAGTAACAAAATAAAACAAAGAATAACAAGCTAAGCATTATCTCCGAAGGCTACATGAGGGTTTCATAAGGGCATCTGCTAGTAAAAAATGTCATTAAGATCACACATCAGTAATGCACTGTGAATGAGAGGACTGAACAAGATGTTATCCACAGGACATAAAGGATTCAAAACTCCTTTTCATTGTAGGATTTATTAATTAATCTACTCCTAAACTGCCTTGGTGGCAAGATTAAAATACAGAAAAGAACTACACCCAATAGGAACAAAGTTTAGTAAAACAGTCTAAAGGCAGTTTAAAAGTAGATTGAGGAAACCAGTGTAAGGCATATTATTTCATGGAGCTGGAGCATTTACACAATGAAAAGAGAATGAAAAAAAATTTTTTAGATCACTTTAAAGGGGACAAAAGAAGAGAAGGTGATGGAGACAAAAGAAGAGAAGGTGATAGGGACAGTTTCCCACTACTCTTTGAAGAAACTGATACTACTGGGAAAATCTACCTGAAAAATACATGAAGGAAAACCATCTCATCCTCTCATTTTTCAGCTCGGGTAGCAAAGCTATCATCTCAAATAAATTACATCACTGTGTCAATCAACAAACAAAAGGCACAGCACAGAGGTGTGGCAGTGCATGAGTCATCAGACCAGAAGAAAAGACAAAGCAGAGAAAAGGGGGTAAGGGGACCAGAAGATAAAGCCCGCCCTGTTGTTAAGGAAGCCTCAGAGGGTTGATGAGCTTGCAAATGCTGTGATCCATTTCTGACTTAAAAAAGGCTTACAGGGACAGAAGTTACAAAATCCACTAATGCAGCTTTGCATTTATTAGTCTCTGAGTCTAGATTTTACTGAACCAAACCAAATATGTCTCTTCAAAACATTTTAGGAAAACTTTAATCTCAGGACTATTCAGCAGGTATTAGCCATGTCTTCCTAGGATTACAGACTCATCCACATATGTAAATTGCTATCCAGAGGATTTGGGGACAAAATAAAATTGTCTCAGAGTAAAGTAAAAAAACTCTGAATGATGCTCTGGAGAGCAAAGGCAGGAAACATAACTTTAAAATTTCTTTCTTCATTGATTTCTTCTTGTATTCTCTTTCTGGGGAGTAGGAAGGTCATACTTCTTAACTATGCAACAGCATCACTGGGAGGGTTTATTTCCTTTCTTCCTTTCAGAGAAGATGTGATTTGCATCTTTTTGCCTAAGACCAATTGTGAAATTTAAATTTTAAGTGAAAGCTGGTGTGTAAGAAAAAGTAAAGCAACAGCAATAGATGTACTAGAAAATTACTTTTTTGGTTTTTGAGACAAAGTCTCACTGTTGCCCAGGCTGGAGTGCAGTGGTGCCATCTTGGCTCACTGCAACCTCTGCCTCCTAGGTTCAAGTGATTCTCCTGCCTCAGCCTCCCAAGTCTCTCGGACTACAGGTGGGCACCACCATGCCCAGCTAATTTTTTTAAGTAGGGATGGGGTTTCATCATATTGACCAGGCTAGAATCGAACTCTTGACCTTATGATCTGCCCACCTTGGCCTCCCAAAGTTCTGGCATTAGAGGTGTCAGGCACCACGCCCAGCCTATTAGTAAATTACTTTTTAAATGTCTGACAAACCAGCACGGAGACTGAAAATGATGATCAGTGTTCAAGTGGTCAACCTGGACCCAAGAAACTGATAAATCATATTGTTGCAGATGCTGTTTCCGGCTTCCTGAATAGTCTCTTCTTTCATGCTAATGGAACTGTGATTTTTTATTAAGGATGTCAATGTGCCCAGACCCATGAGACGAATTATGGTTTAAAGCAGATGTGATGACCCCTGTCTCTGTTAGTTTCTGCTGCTGCCATGTGGCCTAGATTTGACCCCTGACACGTGAGTAGAAGTCTGCTAGAACAGTTTATAAAAGCAGCTTCTTTTGCTATTCTGATAGAAGGTGGAAGGCAATAAGGTATTTTTAAATTAAGGTACATACATATTTTTTAAGACATAATGCTACTGTATACTTAACAGATGACTGTATGCTGTAAACATAACTTTTACATACATTGAGAAACAAAAAAATTTGGGTGACTTGCTTTATTGTGCTATTTGCTTTATTGCAGTATTCTAGAACTGAACCTGCAACATCTCAGGTATGGTTGTGCTACAGGTAGGTAGTTTAAACTGTTCCTCTTCAAAGGGTTTCACTTTGTTACAAACGAGGTGTTCTTTTTCAAGGAGTTTTTACTTCCATGAACTGTTTGTTCTGAAGTCCTACTTCCCCGTTCTTCGTCTAAAGGTAATCTTGTTCGCCAATCTAACAACCCCTCCAGCCCAGCTTTGCTCGGGTATGGCTGCCAAGAAACCACTCCTCCTTGCTGTAATGGCTTTTCCTGCCAAAACTGCTCTTCCCATCACTGTAATCCACGATCCTGCACTCTTCAAACTAGTCAATAGCATTCAGCTTAGATTGTGCAGTCCAATCCCAACCAGTAGGGGAACAACACAGCAGCTAGGGTCAACTGCGTTAGAGATAAGAACCCCTGCTCTCCTTTGTCCGGTGCGCCCTTGCCTTTGCTCCGTCTGTCAGACACACCCTTCTATAGAAGTAAATTTGTCTTGCTGAGAAGTTCACTGTCTGAGTGCTTGCTTCCTTTGCAACTCCAAGCTTTTATTTCCACTATCTGTGTCTGTAACCACTTTCAGGTTCTAGGAAATGATTAGCATTCTAGTACTTAGGGAGAAAGCTTAGGGATAATTCTTAAGTGGTGAAGAAGAAAATTTGACAATAAAAGCTTTGCTCCTTGACTCTTCTTTTTCTGTAATGTCTCACATCCTTTCTGTCAGCAAGTTTTGTCTATCTTCAGAATTGCACCATTTTTCATCACCTCTCCCACTTCTAGTCTGGACCCAGCTCATCACCTTCTGCCTGGGTTCCTCCCACAGCTGCCTGACTGCTCTCCCAGTTCCTTCCTTTCCCTCCACATGCACTACTCTCAAAAGACAGTGCCCTGTTAAAATGCAAGACAGAAAGTGTCAGCTCTGCCCAAAGTACTCCAATGGCTTCTCATCCTTAAAATCTTTTTCAACCAGGGATCCTTAAAATGGCCTAGAAAACCCCGAGTTGTGCCATGTGCCACCCCCCCTTCCCTTGGCCCAATCTCTCAATTCTGTCCCTGGGCTTGGATCTGCCTCCATGGCAAACACACTCCCATTCAAGGACCTTTTGAACTTGCTATTCTCTCTGTTAAAATAGCCCTTCCTCCAGAAGCCCACAAGACTTCCTCAGTCCCCTTCTTCACCTCTTTCAGGTGTTCACCCTAATGTCACCTTGACACTGAGGCCTTCCCTGGCCATCACAATCTAAAACTGGAACACCTACTCTTAATGCTTTGTTTTTTTCCTTGGCACTTCTCCCCATCTGACAGCCTTATATTTTACTTTAAAAAACCCCCTTGATTTCCTCCTTTGCCCCCCAATACTAGATACCATCACATGAAGGTAAGGACTTTGCTTTTGTTTACTAAAATATCCCCAGGGCCAAGAACACACAGTGCACAAGGCATAAGCATCACTGAGTGCTTGAACAGAAAGAAGAGGAACACATTTTCCCATACATGGTAGAAAATATATTTTGAACACGTAATATGGCAAATCTAGAAAAAGAAAAATAACATGGATATAGATGTTGTTGATGGTAGATGTCTGATGTGTTCCTAATTCAGGACCTTCTGGGAACATACCTTTATCTTCAGTATGCCACCATTCCAATGATATTTTTCACAAAAATGCTGAGGTCTGACCCTGTCAGTATTGAAGCTCATAAGCCACCACACGGCAAAGGCTTTGCCATATCCTCTTCTCTGCTGTCAAGATGCCGCACATGGCAGATCGTCAACAGTGCACTGAGCGGCAGCTGCCTTGTTTAGGACTGAGGCTTTCTCTCTCTCTTTAGAGAGAAACGTAGGTTACACTTTGCTTTCGAGGTTCATAAAACACAGACTCATTTTCTGAGAATCCTTATGTAGTAGTATATGAAGAATAGATTTTATTACCCACTTTGAACCTCAAAATAAAGTGAGAAACTGGACCACTGTATGTGGACTCCAGTGATTACTCATTTGGATAATTACCAGGTCTCATTACAATTAATTACAAGATGAAGAGAAGTCTCTAAATTTATCTCCTAAAAGCATACATTAAAAAGGTAAGGATTTGTCAAGGATAATTTATATCTAGAATCTACTTGCCTGATCATTCTCACATGAAACTGACATGTAATATATCAGGATCAGAACTGACATGTAATATACTATGTATCCATGTTTGGATACATAATTCCATACTAATGTAAGATTCTAAGTTCCCTGGGTCAGAGGATATTAGCCTCATAAATATGAATTCAGGAGGGAATTGTTGTTGGTACTAAACAAATAATAACAATATGGAAGTATTATATCTTCGCTCTGATAATTTTTATAGCCAGATGGTAGAAAAGGGAAGATGAAACAACAAAAAGAAGATGTTTTAACTAATATAATTTCATGCCACAAAGTAATCACTACACAAGAATGAACATAGTTCCATATATGGCACATTAAAAATGAGATGGGATGTTTAAAAATAAGTCTGTGGAAAGCATTGTGGCAGTAAAAAGAAGAGTCTTGCGGTCAGGTAGCTTGTTGCTGACAATGCCTCTAACTAGTAACAGTGGCCTTGATTCATTCTCCTAAATTGTTATTCAGTCTTCATAATGTAGCCCTTTCAAGTATGTGTCTTTCATTTACAAGGGCAAAGATAGTTCCAGAAAAAATGGTGTGCCTCAGGGACAGTTTTGCTACCTTTGGTTACGTTACTAAAGATTTTATCTTTGTCTCTGCAGATTCATTCTCAGATCAATTCTAAATAATTTCAGAGCTGCACACTCAGCTTCCTTCCTTAGGAATGCTCCAGCAGGGTAAACAGAGTTCCAGCAGTATAAGCGTAATATAATTCCACTATCAGAAAAACAGCTTGGGATGGGATTTTACTAAATCCAACTGCAGTGGTAACTCTCTGCTGACAAGCATCTACGTACTGTTTCCTGGGACCTGGCCCATTCAGTAAGCTCTCTCTTAATTAATTAGAATGTGCTATTTTTCATAAGGCCTTTTGTGACCACCAAGAGCCAAAGGCAACTTGTGTTTAATGGCTTGTCTATTAAAGTAAAATCCTTTCTTCAATGTGTAACCTCCTTATTACATTTTTTTTTGCTGTATTTATTTATTAAGCTGATCTTCAATTATCTGTACAAATATTTCCTAAATATGTAGGAAAAAAATGCCTTTTCGATGCATCGATGCCTACCAGGGATAAATAAAAATTATTGTGTCTAAGACCATGTAAGCTGCTACTTAAGTGGAATGTTCATTGCGTGTTGAAAAAAATTACAGCTATTGATATTCTTTGAAAAGTAGTTTAATCATGTCCACACATATATTTACATGGATCTCACTGAATAGTTTCTCTCCTGAGCCCTGTATACCATTTTATTTCCCATTTAATAGAATGATATCTCCTTTTGACCTCTGATACACGAATACGATAGTAACAACCTGAATGAAAATATAACTGGGCCACAATTTTAACTTACTACTCCTATTTGCATTCAGACCTCACTGCTCTAGCAATCAAATCCTGAATACATTTCCTCTTGACATTTTGTTTTCTCATGCAGACAGGGCAAAAGGCCATCTTAAGACAAAATGAGCAGAAAAGCAATAATGTCATGCACACAGCAAAACACTTTGCTCCTAGATCTCTACAATGGAAAACAAAGAAGTAAACCAAGAAACAAACAAAACAAGGAGCTTCTGAAGGAACTGCTTTTTCAAGTAAGGACTATTCATCTCCCTTCTGCGTACTATGGGATGATGGCAGAACTGAGTTGCAGAGATTTTCTTCTTGACCAGGTGGCCCACCTACCACTACCTACTAACTTAAGAAAGCAACTGCATTCAAAACAGGGTTTCTGTATGAAAGCTATACTGGGAGTTACACTTTTAAAAAGACAATGTTGAGGTTTTTTTTTCCCCATGCTACCCTCATATCAGGCTTCAGAATACAGTTGTAACCTACTGCCTAAATATAGCAAATAACCACACATTTTTATTTATACAGTTCATGTTCGTGGCTTTCTGGGAAATCCAAAGAAAGTACGAATTCCATTCTCTTGATTCATTCTTCCTTTCTGCCTACTAATCTCTAAATGAACTCTATGACTTTAATTTTTTTTGAAATTAAAAATTAAAAAGCTGGAGAGAGATCCAAGATGGCCGATTAGCAGCAGTTCAAGATTGTAGCTCCCAGTGAAAGCACAGAGAGCAAGAGGACGCCGCACTTTCAGACGAATTTTTGTTGCCCACAGACCAGGAGATTCCCAGCGGAGGAGCCACATGTGTCGCCAGCACAACTCTCTTGGCCAGCGTGGCTGTTTTGCCGGCGCCTCGGCATGGTGCTTCTCGGTGTGGAGTATACGGGACGGGGTGCCCTTTGAGTCGGGCTCTGCTGGTCCCATCCCCACAAGGAGAACAGCAATTGGAAGCGCTGAGGACTGAGAGTTTCACAGCAAGCACAGCCGAACCTGGGAAGGTCCAGCTCTGCGGGGAAGGGGCATCCGGCAAAGGAAAACTAAGAAACAGAAAAAACTTCATCATTGGGCGGAGAGAGATCCAAGATGGCTGATTAGCAGCAGCTCAGGATTGTAGCTCCTAGTGAAAGCGCAGAGAGCGACTGGACGTTGCAATTTCAGACGAATTTCTGTTGCCTACAAACTGGGAGCTACCCAGCGGAGGAGCCACACGGTCACCAGCGCAACTCTTTTGGCCAGCGCAGCTGTTTTGCCGGGGCCCCAGCGCGGTGCGGCACTTCTCGATGTGGCGTGTATGGGACTGGGTGCCTGCCCATTGAGTCGGGCTCGGCTGGTCCCATCCCCACAAGGAGAACAGCAATTGGAAGCGCTGAGGACTGAGAGTTTCACAGTAAGCACAGCTGAACCCAGGAAGGCCTAGCTCTGTGGGGAAAGGGCATCCACTGAAGGAAAACTAAGAAACAGAAAAAACTTCATCACCAACAAGCCGGACGTCCACTCAGACCCAAT